>JAEANM010003658.1:0-22031 GCA_017656035.1 Myanophis thanlyinensis
ATTTAGAAAATTTATAAAACCCGGCCGGACGCCCCGGACAGGACGTAAAAAGAGGACATGTCCGGCCAAAAGAGGACAGTTGGTCACCCTATTGTATTAGCCAGGCAATTATCTCTGCAGTAAGACTTTTCCTAAGCTTTTTAATTTGTTAGAGGGACAGTAATCCCCCAAACCTGTCATTATGAGTGATCAAAAAAGTCCCAGAGTTAGCACTGCTAGCTGTACTCAGAATATTTTTAAAGGTATGATAGAAGCTCATAATTTATAGGTTTAAGATAACTGAGGGACATTCATAATGGTATGCATTTAAAATGCATTTTAACCCACTATTCAGTGTTAAAAAAAACCTAAAGCAGGTAAGAATTGAAAAGCAATTGACAATAAATTTTAAACAATATGGATTCAATACAATTTTCTAAAACCAACATGGTTAAAATCATTATCAGCTTCAGGAGCTAAGATTAATTTGGTTAGTAATTTGATCCAATCTGTTACATAGACACAACATTTACTTGCACACTTACATGTTCACTACACTCAGATATTATTAAAATCAATGAGTTTTGAGAAAGTCATTATTTAAATTTCAATAGGAAGAAGTAATTATTATGTGATCCAATTCACTCTTGGTAACAACTGATTAATTCCAAAAGAAAGTCACTTAAATCTTCATTTCCATTTTTAGAATTCTGTTGTATGGAAGGCTGGCTATATTCCATCATAATTGTTGTGTTTATTTTAGCTTTATCAGTTCAATTCAATCTTTGCTTTCTGATTATTCCTTCTGGTTTTTGCTCCAAACTACTCTAATCAATAAATATTGATTAGATATTGCCAGATGCAAAGTGAATGTTTTTTAAAAGCAGAAATCAGTGTATTCATGGGTGTCCTGCTTAATTTACACAGGAAAAACTGGGGGGAGGCAGCGGCAGGAAGTATACATCCACCTTGAACTTCCCTCATTGGCTAAAATATTTTATTCTGGATCACTGTTACTATCTCCTAGGATTGATGGGATTTATAGTTAATCCTCAAATCTCAAAAAGATGTGGTCACCTCCACGGTCACATCATCTTTCAATGGAGTTTCTTAAATGATAGAAATGCATCCATCTTCCTCTGAATTTTTCCTTTTAAAAAAGAGAAGACGGGTGCTATGACTGGACTTGCACTTCCTGATCTGGATCTCTTATGGATTCATTTTGAGTAGGACTCATAAAAATATTTTCTGCTCATTTTGCTGAGTGCAGCATGCAGTTTTTTCTTCCAGTCCTCCTCCTGATCTTATGAACCATGTCAACACTTGCTTTTTGGAAAGACAGATAGAGGGTAGGATGTTTATATTGGTAGAAGGATGTTGGAGATGGAGCTTCTTGACCAGGCAAGAGGTCAAGAGGAAGGCCAAAGACGAGATATATGGATGTGCTAAAAGAGGACATGAAGTTAATTGGGGGGAGAGTAGAGGATGCTGAGGATAGAGTTAGGTGGAAACAGATGATCCGCTGTGGCGACCCCTAACAGGAACAGCCGAAAGAAGGAGGAGAAGGTAGAGGGGAGGAAGGGGACTTTATTGGAAGAGGATGCAAACACAGGAGTTGAGCCTCCATCAAAAAATGAGTCTTTTACACAAGTGTAGAACTGAGATCTTTCAGGGGCTGCTCAAGAGGTTTGACTTATCTTCATTGCTTTGATTTTCAGTTCCATATACCCTAGTCCAATTCAAGGTTTTAAGCAACACAGGGATAATTTCTCTAAGGAGTCTGCAAGATTAAAAAAAATTGAGATCTAAATTTAGCATCTTCCAAAATTGGATGAATTTTTTTGTCTTTTTTTTTTTTTTAGAATCTGAGAAAAAGAATGTTCCACACATTTCTTTAGCAACCAACAGCTTTAAGCCAAAAGTTCCTGATGGAAACATTTGATTCTATTATGAGAGATAGAGATAGAGGGATTAAGGAAAAATAAAAGAGAAAATGATCCCCAGGCAACTGAGTACATTATAGATTTCAGCACTAACCGTAAATCCATCCCAAAGTGCATTTCTCTGAATGCTTATGGAGTGCCATTGTAAAAGACCTGAGCCTCCTGATATAAATGGAGATTCTGCTAAAAGTTACAGTCAGTGCATGTACGTGAGTTATTACTGCAACCATCATCATGTACAGAACACGGTAAAACTAAAGCAAAATCGCTGTCCTTTAAGGTGAAATAAATTAAGCTGCTCAAAACAAGAGAAATAATCATAAAAATGAAAATGAATGTGTTACTCCCAACCCTTCTTTAAAGTTAGAGCTGATTTGCATTTCCACTAAAGGTATGATTGCCATAAAATATCACTTAAGAGTCCTATTCATGCCAGATCCCTCTCCAGGGGTCAATTGTGTGGGTGTGTAATTGCTGTCACGTACATGATGATCTCATGTATCCTCAAAAGGAATTATGTTTGTAGTCCCACAAAGCTTAAAGTATTTTCCGTGATCACCACTACATGTGAGAAGATGATTTTCCTCTCTGAGGATATACTGGTTGTTCTGGAGATGTGGAGATTAGTGGTATCCACATTGACCTACCAACCTGATATTAATAAAGGAGAATATTTGTAGCTCAGGGTTGAAATGAGGGGTTTTTGATACTCTCTGAGCTTGGCTGTTTTCTTACAGATGTAAGCATGAGAACAACCATGTTCAGGGAACACTAAGGACTTCTCAACCTGATATTGTTTACTCATGTGGACCAACATCTCTCTGAGGTTGTGCATGGCCTCTCTTCACCTGGAAGGGACAAATGCAATGGGCTGTGAGAATAAGATTGAGAAGAAGAAGAGCTGCCTGGAGGAACCGTCTGATAAATGAAATCAAAGTTCAAAGCAGGTATGTAATTTGAGCACCTCGGAGTTGGCTCTCCCTAGTCATCTGGAACATAAGAGGCAAGCAGGGGAGTGACACATTCAGACTTGCAAGATTTGCTTACTATCATCTTATAATAAGAGATTAGTACTCATGATTTGGCTTCCTGGTTTGGACCATCTCAAAGGGCTGATGGCAAAGGAAGGTTTCTGGGTCAGATTTTGCCTTAACGGGGTTAATCTGTCCAGATGCTCAGCTTGTTTAGCAATGACTCTTCTTTCTGTTCTAACTTTTCTCCATCTCGGTTGCCATTGGCAGCTGCTTGTTATAGCTTAGTTGCTTCTATCACTAGGCCAACAAATGCTGGGAAGACAGACTTGGCCTTCTGGGAATTAAGAAGTGTAATACGACCAGAGTGTTGGCCTCTAAGTATTCAGGTCTCTATTGGGCTCCCTTTCATCAAGTATCTCTCTCCTTATCTTAAACCACTTTGGGAGGTCTTACACAAATGTATCTAGGGAAGGCATCTTGAAGGGGGCACAAATTACATACAAGTACCTATAATGGCCTTAAGTAATCCAAAGCACCATTTAAACTCTCTTTGTTTTGTGTATCAGGAATGGATGGAGCCCTCCCCTCCTCATTTCCATAGCAACTAATGTATTTCGAATGGAAAAAATGGAAGAAGATGGGAAAGGATCAAAGGCCAATTCAGTTAAGTAGCTTGAACAAAAGAGATGCCCATAGGTTGAGCTGTTACTGAGTTTTGCTGCTTCTTCTTCTTGTAGACTTGAAGTTCACATCCTCAAATTAGAGAATGGGAGAAATTCCTGTTGATAATATTACAAACTAATGCTGATCTACACTCTCATTTGTTAATTTACCTTAATTCACATTACTTATTGTTACTGTTCTTAAATTTAATTTCTTAATGAAGTTTATTTGTTAGATTTCTAGCAATATCTCTGTTCTCTGGATTCTGTTTTTTCCCCCAGGATAGACAGTCCTTGATTTATGACTGCTTATGACTGAAGTTACAACATATCCCCAAAAAGAGACTTACGACCCAGATTCAAAGTTATAATGGCCGCTTTCCCTGTGATCAAATGACTGCACTTTGGTTGCTTAGCAACCGGCCCTCATTTACAGCCATTTGCAGTGCCCCATTGTTATGTGATTATGATTTATGACGTTTTTGTTGGAAACCAATGTTTACTTTTGATTTCCATCAAAAAATGCCCAAGATCAAACAATGGATTTGGTTAATGATCAGAGTGCTTGCTACCATTGCAAAAAAAAAAAAGTTGTAAAATTGGGCATGGTCATGAATTATAACCAAAACTACAAGCTCCATTATGGTCATAAATTGAGGACCATTTGTATCATTGTTGTTCAGAAATAACCCAGCCCTCATTGAAATCATTTTGAAGTACATCATATAAATATAAGGGTTCAGTGCCAATACTTGCTCCACCTCTTGTTCTCTTACACTACATTTCTTTGAAAATCCCACAAGTCAGCAAGAACACAAGGCTCCACCTGTGGCTCTTACTTTGCAAAATAAGGCTCAGTAAGGTACCCTCTCCTTTGTTCTTCAGCTAAAGATAAGTGCTCCAGGAAAACTAATTAATTCTGGACATCATAAATGAAATGACCCAATCCTATCCCTGTCACATTACACTAGAAGCTTTACAATGAATGGCACAGGCACCAGGCCCCAAATAAACTTTAGGATTTTCTTTCCTTGTGCTGAAGATGAAAGTTAAAATGAAACCCTTAGCTGTGTTACTGTGACTACTGCAACTTCTTACAATGCTCTTTAGCTCTCTTCTCTAAAAAAGTTAGGTTTGACCCCAGTTGTCAAAAACATATGCAATAGGAATAATTATGGTGTATCTAAATGAGCAAATGGGGACAGAAACATGAAAACATTGTAAGAAGAAGCCTTACAACATTTCCTTAACACAGACAAATGGAAGTAAGAGAATAACAGAGTTGAGAAGGGACCTTGGAGATCTTCTAGTCCAACCCCCTGCTCAGGCTGGAAATCCTATATCATTTCAGACAAATGATTGTCCAAACTCTTCTTAAAACATCCAGTGTTGTAGCACCTACAACTTCTGGAAGGAAGTTATTCCACTGATTAATTGTTGATGCCAGGACATTTCTTCTTAGTGGTAGGTTGCTTCTCTCCTTGATTAGTTTCCATCCATTGCTTCTAGTTCTGCCTTCGGGTGCTCTGGAGAATAGCCTGACCCCCTCTTCTTTGTGGTAGCCTCTTAGTTATTGGAACACTGCTATCCTGTCACTCTTAATAATCGTTCTCTTCATTAAACTAGACATATCCAATTCCTACAACCGTTCTTCATATGTTCTAGCCAGCCTCCAGTTCCCTAATCATCTTTGTTGCTCTTCTCAGCACTCTTTCTAGAATCCCAACATCTTTTTTTTTATATTGTGGCAACTGTATGAGTACAAATTAGGAAGAGATGACAAAATAAGTAATCTGATAATCCATTTAATAGACAGAAGATCTGGAATGTTTGTGAAATCCAGTTAGAGTGATCCAGTTATCCAGTACTTCAGAACCAAATTTCTGACTGCAAAAAGGGAGCCTCCATGTTACCATCCATTACCAAAACTTCAAGCTTGTTGGGGATCAGTAGACTATCCAACAGCTACCAAATCACAGCCTAGGTCAGAATGCTTACTCTCTGGATTGGTTGAGAGGCACGCAGAAACAAGAGAACAAATTCCAGGTAGTCCTTGGCCTACGACCACAATTGAGCCCAACATTTCTGTTGCTAAGCAAAACATTTGTTAAAATGGAGTTTCACCCCATTTTATGACCTTTCTCGCCACACTTGTTAAGTGAATCACTGGAGTTGTTAAGTTAATAACACAGTTGTTAAGTGAATCTGGCTTCCCCATTGACTTTGCTTGTCAGAAGGTTGCAAAAGGGGATCAGGTCCCCAGGACACTGCAACCGTCACAAATATGAGTCAGTTGCCAAGCATCTAAAGTTTGATCACCTGACCAATGGGGATGCTTCAATGGTTGTATTTGTGAAAAATGGTCATAAGTCAATGCCATTGTAACTTCGGTCACTAAATGAACTGTGATAAGTAGAGGACTACCTGTATACTGTATGTGATGCATCTCTACATATACATACATAAACACTTTCTCTCCCCTACCCATAAAAGCATTAATTCGAACTGAATGGGCCCTTGTTAAATTAACATGAAATGAAAAATCCCCAACGTGTTTTTGAACTGTCATGCTACTCAGAGGCAAGAAATTTTAATTAATCCCCCTCCTTTAAGCACTCTGTATGATATACAAGATTCCCTTTTCCAACATTCATCTTCGGAGTTTCTTCCTTGCCATTGCTACCCTGCCTAAATGTCTGGGCTTCCTTTTCCTTCAGTTTCCTTGCATATACAAAACATAAATCTGCGAACACATGGAATTAAAGTGTGAAATTGAAACAACACAAACGATTCTAGGCTGCCTCACTCATAAACCTCATTTAGAGAGCCATTTTCAACAGGATTTGACAATGGCGCTGTAAATTCCCATCCAAAATGCTGACATGCCCAGGAATTCTAACAACTATTGGTCATTTAGCTCTCCCAGCCAATGGAAGCCAATTAAGAACTTCCAAGAAATTTACTCCTTCGCTGCATTGCAATAAGAAAACGTTCAATGTACGTATACTAATTTCAACGCACTGCCTGGCCCAAACCTTTACTTTTCTAGGTATACCTGCGGAGTTCAGATTCGCATAAAAAGTGCATCCCAAAACGTGCATATTTAAAAAAACGTAATGCAAACAAATTGTGCATATGAGACACGTTTCAGAAGGTGGATATTGAAGCAAATAGCTTGGAAGAAGACACACGGACAAATGTGTGTAAAAAATTAACAGGCTTTACAGAAATGTACATAAACACACTTCCAAGTAGATTTTTCACAAGTGAAAGTAAAACGAGAAAAAGCGATACAGGCCGATCCAAAGTTGGAAAAAAAAGGAGAAATGGAACAAATTTAAAATGGTCAAACCTGTGTCACCAGTGTTTCTATGTGCCAAACAATGGTAAATGAAGCAGAATTTGGGAGTACATCCCCAATCTAAACCCATCACAAGAGTGGAAGTGAATTAAAGCACCTCTGTGCAATCCATAGTCATGGCTTTGTATAACCATTTGTGGCTCGAATTAATTCTCGGAACATTAATTGCTGCATTACCCTTTTGCTACTGTAATCCAGAATCCCTCTTCTAAGAGAAAAAGCCCAGTCCTTTTGTGATTTCTCTGATTTTGCCTTGCACTCAAAGCTCTCTTTTTTCTTGTGACAACAAGCAGCTATGAAACAGCACCTACTGACAAGTTAGCCTTAGGACAAATACTGGTAATCGCTCCGCGTGTCACCGCAGGGATGGAAAGCAACATCAAAGAGCAGACGGTTAGCATTATCCTCTGTACCTGTAGACAGCTCTCTTGTCAGCCTCCAGCTGTGCCTGAGGGTCGATCGGGGTGCTGGGAAGGGGCGCATTGGCTGCTGCCGAGGGTGTGGTGACGTGCACCGGCTGTGCTTTTGCCGGCTGCTGGGCTGTGGCTGTCATCTGTTAAGGAGAAGCACAGGAGAAAAGCAAAAGGGTTGAAGGACCGAGAGAACCAAACCCTGAGTAGATAGTGACATTTCAAGGGGAGTTAGCCACCATCTCGGGATCTTTGAGAGGTTGTTGCAGATATATTGGAGGATTAAAAAAAAAAGTTTCTCTATCCAATGTGGAAGCATGAATTGCTAGCCTGTGAGAGATTGGGGTTAAGTGTCTAATCTTGGAAACTGTAAAAAAAAAATGTAAAATCAGGCATGACTTACTTGTACTTACATTCCTTGTTAGCAAAGAAAATTCTGGTTCCAATTGTGGTTGTAAATCAAGAATTACCTGTATTTATCTTAAAAGTACAGGGAGTCCTCAACTTATGACCATGATCAAGCCCAAAATTTATGTTGTTAAGTGAGAAATTTATTAAGCAAGCTTTGCCCCATTTTATGACTTTTCTGGCCACGACTGTTAAGTGAATCACTACAGTTCTTAAATTAGTAATAGGGTTGTTTGGTGAATCTGGTTCCCCCCCTTGACTTTGCTTCTCAGAAGGGCACAAAAGGGGATCACGTAACTCCAGGGCACTGCAACCATCATAAATTGGAGTCAGTGTCAAGCATCCAAATGTAAATCACATGGCCATGGGGCAGCTGCAACTGTGATAAGTATGGAAAATGGCCATAAGTCACTTTTTCTGTGCCATTGTAACTTCAAATGGTCGCTAAGAGAACTGTTGTAAATCAAAGACTACCTGTACTAAAATAACAATATTTGTATCAATTTAGGGAGAAATCTTACAGATATGTACTTGGAAGAAAGTTCTACTTAACACACTGGAAGTTATTTTGGAGTAGACATCCTTAAACAATCGAATCATGGAGGAGAAACTCTTTAGTTGTTCTCATCGTTATCAAATAAATTGCTCTAAAAAAGGTCTTTCTGAACCTAAATTCTTTAATATCAGAGCCGTAACATTCCAAAATTCCCAATCAGCAGTGCTAGTGCATTCACAAAGTATCCCAAATAGGACAAAAGTTAGCCATGTAGCGGGGTGACTTTGGCCAGCTCCTCAGCTCAATCTACTCAAACACTAGATTATTGTTAGGAGATAAAACTGGAGAAGGGAGTACTAAGTATGTCACCTTGAAACCCTAGGGGTAAAGGAGAATGAGACTCTAACAAATACACATAATGCCTTCCCAGATGGATAATTAACAAGTTGGTTTGTGTTCATAAAAATAGACAACTCAGTGTCCTACTAAAAACGGGATGATACCTTCCAATATCTAAGGGGTGAAGAAGAGGGAGTCAACCTATTCTCCAAAGCATCTGAAAGCTGAATAGGAAGCAATGGAAGGAAACTAATCAAGGAGAGAACCAATCTAGAGATAAGGAGAAATTTCCTGACAATGAGAGAACAATTAATCAGTGGAACAACTTGCCTCCAGAAGTTGTTGATGCTCCCAACACTGGAGGTTTTTAAGAAGAAATTGGACAGCTATGTGTCCAGAATGGTATAGAGTCTTCTTGCATGAGTAGGCGGTTGGACAAGAAGACCTTCAAGGTCCCTTCCAACTCTGTTGTTCTGTTACTCTGTTCTGTTTCTGTTAAATCCTCACATTAAGAAAATGCATCCCAGTCAGCATCAATGAAAGACATTCTCACTCGGGGAAATGAGCTGAAAACTTCAGGGTAAATGAAAGCAACAGTCTATAAATGAAATAGAAACAGCCCATGTAAAGGAAGGATAAAAGGAGGCTCTCAGAGTTAAAACTTCTCAGAAATTCACGGTGAAAATGGCTTGTTATCTTTTTTGTTGATGTGTGTGTGGGGGTGCACAGCTAATGAATCGCTGTGGAAATTCTAAACAGGATTTTACCAAATCGTATTACATCCACTGCTCCGGACTGAATGAATTCCACAGCCAAATGACCAGACATCTGTTTAATGCAAGAGATTTTAAAGTTTTCGGAAAGAATGTAAAGGAAGGGTTGATTCATTGGAACATAATGGCCTTTGTCATCAGTTAACAGAGTTTTGCTCCAAAGCTATGGAGCGCCGTGCATTAATGGAATCAAAAGTGTGATGCTACAGACTGATCAGAGCACTGTCTGGCTAACACTAACAAGCTTTCTTCCATCTTTGTGTATTTTTCCAAGACTTTTAGAACTACCAACACACCATTTGCATCTAAATAACACAAAGTCAACTAAATCAATCAAGTATTTATCTCTTGCTTTGACTCAATTTATTTTTCCTAAACTTTGTGGAAAGTAGGGACATTGTAAGCATCACGGTCTATTTAGTATTAAGCATTTATTTACTACTTACACAGATTGCATCACATGTTAATCCAGGTGGAGTATGATTAAAAAAAACCACAAACCCTTTCTCCGAGGGAAAAAGCTTTTGAGAACTGACAAAGCCAATTTAACACAGGAGTAAAGAAACACCTACAGAGCTGTTTCTGATGTTTGAAGGCTGTCTTTGAGTCAACGCATTGGCTATAGCAGAGATGGGATGGAGTAGCTTGTCTGCTGTAAATGTCACATTTCATTTTTATCAGTCTTTTTCCACTAGCCTCTCGCAAAATTAGGAGGGAAAGAAAAAATCCCCCAACAGCCTGACTTTGGTGAGAAAGACTGACAGTGATGAAGCTCTCCTATTGTCAAAAATGTCTTTCAATTCCCCACAGCTGTTAACTACATTTCCCTGCTGCCTCTTCTGCCTCCAGTTTCAGCTGCCTAAGCAAGAAAAAAGTCGCTCTCAAGGAATAGCTAATGAGGACTGGATCTGCATTTAGGAAAGAGCTGGCCGGCTCTGTTCAACTTTCACGCACTCGAGCTGGGGTGGGCTGATGGGGAAGGAAGGAACCAAGATGTGCAGCCAAGCGAGGGAACAATGACAGAGAAGCCCCACAAAGCCATAAAAGCCCCCGCCGAAGTATCATTTGTGCAAAGTGACCTTTCTCACCAGAGGAAGTCATTTTAGAGGGGAGGATAATGAGGCCCATGTGACTTGGAGAAGAGGCTCCTCATCAGAGATTACACTCCTTGACAAGGTGGCAAAGCCATCTCTGCATTGCTGAGCACTGCACCTTTGCCCTGGTCTCTGGGAAAGACTAAAGGCAAGACAAAGGGACATTTGCTCACTCTTGTATTCTTCCACCTGCTGTCCTCCTGGTGTGGTAGAACTACAGCTCTGTTTACCTGTGCAGTTCGGGGATTTGCTCCAAGACTTCATTTTTAATGTTTCTTGAGATGACTATCATTCTATGGAATATACATGTTTAAACTGTTGTTTGCTTGTTTCTATATTTTTTTCCCATAACTCTCAGTCTTCTGCAATAACAAATAAAGAACTTGTAGCACTTTATATTCCATTGAGATAACTATGGAATATAAAAGTTTAAATTGTTTTTAACTCTTTTCCATCACTCTCGGTCTTCTGCAAGGATCAAGGACTTGGGACATTTTAAAGTTTAAAGAATATATATTATCACAGACCTCCAAGTGGCCTCAACAACTCTCAAAGAGCGTGCTAATGACCAGATGACTGCAAGGAATATAAATCCTTTCATCCTCCACCATTAAGTCAGAACCGAAGAAGTTTCTTGGATGACAAGTGAATTGTCTTCAAGGAAAAATAAAGAAAGTCCAGTTGTGTTTTGGAAAAGCACCTTTGGGACAATTATGACCTGGAGGACTGAGAATCTTCATGGACATTGTCACAGACAATTTATGGATCCCAATCCACCTCATCAAATGCAAAGGAGGGGATAACCCATGAAATCTTCTGATATAATACATTACTTAATCTTTTAACTGGTCATTCTTGCTCACTCTTGTATTCTCCAACCTGCTGTCCTCCTGGAATTGTAGAACTACAACTCCATTTTGAGCCAGCAAACTGTGCACCTCCTTTGAGCCAGCAAGTCCTTTGGGAATTCAAGGAATTGTGGTCTGAACCATATAAAAGCCATGGGTTGGGAAATCAAACACAGAATTGGACTAGTGCTCAATTTAGCATTTATTGTTGATGCAGATTAGTGATAGTGATCAGAAGTTTAGGAAGGGTTTATTTTTTCCCCCTAGCCCTAACTTGAGAAGCCACAAACTAATTTTGGGGTCTTCTATGTACAGGGTTAACAGTTGACGTTTTAGTTTCCAGTTTGGGGAAAATAACTAGTGAGATGTACAGATGTGCAATTCAGTAAAAGAAAACTTTAGTTGGTTTTATGGTTTGTGTTAAACAATCTTTGTTTTGCATTCTTTTTAATCCAAACAATATTTTTGCATATGTTTACCTTCCTAACATATGGAGTCGTTTTTATCCAGTTCTCCTAATCTACATAATTTTAAATTAATTTTGCCCCAAGAAAGTCTTTACTTTTAATGCTTCTTGAGATAACTATCATTCTATGGAATACAAATTTTAAACTGTTGTCTGCTTGTTTCTAATTCCCCCCCCACTCTCCATAAAGCTCCATCCTTCTGAAACAATAAGAACTTGTGGCACCTTAAAAACATTAAGATTAAAGAACATTGACACAGATGATTTGTGGATCACAAGATTTCCTCAGGTGCAAGGAATAGATGGCAATCCATGAAATCTGATGTTATACATTAGTCTTTTAACTGCCGCAGGATACTGTTATGTCACAGAAGAAGGAACCTGTCTTACTTAAGTAAACTTATTATAACAAGTCTGCCTACCAATGCTTCATGAGGTGAACAGTTTTAATTTCTCCAGACAGTTCTATTATTTTATTTACAAAAGGAAGGATTGGAACTGGAGCAGGAAATTTCTAGGTGGCAAACCACCTCTTCAAAAGTTTCTGTTCCCTTAGCGACAAGCTTCTGAAACATGGTCCAAATTGACCTGATCACTGAATGCCTGAAACTCTGAAGAGGACTTTGCACTCTTAGGAAGCTTGACACCTTCCATCATGATTTTAACTTTGTCTGTGAAAGTAGACATCTTTGGAGGTCACAAATTTAAGGGGAGTTTGTTGAAAATAATGGGCAGCTGGAAGAGTTGAGTAGTCAATAGCTTTGTAACTCCCCCGTGATCCAATAACCTTAAAAATGAAAGAAGGAACACGAAATGATAAGCAGAGATCACTTGCTGAAGTAAAGGAAATGGGCTTTTTATTTGAACTTATCTCAGGAATCTTTAAGGGAATGTTTAGGTTATGAAAGGACATTTGATAAATGTGAATCTATCGGTTAAAATCTTCCATGAAGATTCTAAGGGACTCAAAGCATCTGCAAAGCAAAGGAGAACATGGCTGAAATAAAAAAGACAAAATTATGTACAGAACAGATTTTAAAAAAATATATGGAAAGAGGGTATGCTAAAACCAAACTACTTTGTAGATTTAATAGGTGTATTTGGAAAGAAACCAATCAATATGATTTCATTTCAGTCCACCTAGGAGAGGTCCCTTGAGTTTACTAAGCAAATATGCAAACACACACACAAAGAAGGTGTGCGTGCTTGTTTCCTTATTTTTGTCCTTACTTTTAACTTATTTAAAATACTAAACCCAGACAAAGTGATAAAGCCTCCTCAAAGAAGTTTTGAAAAACATATAGCATTTATAGTAATAATGTATAAATTATAATTTGACAGAAGTGACAGCCTGGGACATTTCACATTTTAACAGCTGTAAATGCTCCAATTCATAAAGTGAGGATGTATTCATTTGAAAGCAGATGGGAACCTTTAATTCTTTAATGGCCATTTAAAACCAGGGGAAAAGTGACTTGTCCATTTCATGGGGGAGGTTCTCTATGAATGAGGCCACCATAGAAGAGGTCCCACTTCTGTGCCAGGCCTTCTAGCTCATCTTATCAGTAATAGGAGAGTCAAGTAAATTAATGTGCATGCAAAGAGCCCTTATTAAAGGCAGGGGTCTCCAACCTTGGGAACTTTAAGACTTGCGGACTTCAACTCCCAGTTTTGCTGGCTGAGGAATTCTGGGAGTTGAAGTCCACAAATCTTAAAGTTGCCAAGGTTGGAGACCCCTGAATTTTAAGGCATAAAAGGTTATTTTAAAATGGGATCCAGAAACACACTGATCAGTTCAACTGATATGGAATTTGGATTAGACATCCTAATTTTGGATAAATATACTCAAGAAGTTACCCACAAAAGAAAAGTGATGTAGCAGAAATGGCTAGATTCGTAAGAATAAAAATGGAATAGGTGAGAGATGGGAGCTAGTTGTAGTTTGCATTGTATGAATGCAAATAATCCCCAGGGTCTGCTAAATAAAATGACCAGGGAAAGGAAAACCAGGAAGACAATTGGCCAAGAATGCTAGAAACCTTCTATAGGACTAAACCCATTCAATGTAATGTGGCATTTTGGAAACACATCTATGTGTTGAAGAGCTGAAGCTTAGTGAACAACACATCCGATGTGTGAGGTGATTTCAGGATCAGGGATAACAAGCTTTTTTTCAAGATGGACGTTGCTCTGAGGATTGTGCTAGGTTGTCCTCCCAATAGCAACCGGGATTTGGACAAAAAGGGAGCAAGGAATGACACAACTGAAACTGATTTACATTTAATTTTTGAAATACAATTAGCATAATTACTTCCTATATAACCCGCTACTGTCTCCTTCTGTAACACTGACTATAACAATTCAGAGTCACATTTCTTGTGTTCGGCAGCCTTATAAACCTGATCACTCATTTGGCCAATCATTTTTGGCAAGTTTTGGACCATATTCTACATTGTCAGAGGATTAAATCATCCCTGTGTAAATAATACAGTAGGCTAATGTAAAATGGTTTAGGGTTCAGTTATTTCCTATGTTCCTAGAAGCACCTTCTGAAATATATTCTATTCTCATATTTGGAAAAATTCTACTGGAAATCAGTGCACTTCTATCAACACTAACTAGGAATCCAATGGAATCTAATTAGTTCGTTGGATTCATTATTTTTTCCCCACCATAAGCAATTATTTTATGACCTTGTGAAAATCTGCAAGCATTTAAAAAAAAAGGTTAATAAATTTTCCTGCATTGTAAAATCAAGACTTAAACATGCAAGGAAGCAATTGTAAGGTTTTTCCAGTAATTTAAATTGCAAACCCTTTTTCTAACCCAACTTTGATGGCAAACGATTCGCCCATCCAAAAGCTATCTAAGAAACACAACTCTACTTTTTTTTAAATAAAACTTTTGCAAGTCTTCCTAAAAATTCAAAATTTTGACTGGTGATAGTTGCTGATGTCACAGATCTATTGTTGGATTTGGTACTTCCAGTATGGAAACAGTGAAGTGTGATTTGGCACAACTTTGGCCAACCAAGAAACATGTATTCGATGCAGGGATCACTTTCTCCTGGGACATGAAAGTGCTTTGACACAGTGATGAGCCACGGGGTTCTTTCAGCAGCTGTGATTTGTTAATCCACAGTATAATGTGAATTAAATTAGGCTCTTCACACTTAACTAACCTCAATCTGCATTCTTTGTAACACTTGAGGTTTCTGATTCCGCTAACAGCCTAATCCCTTCAGCTCCAAACTTCTCCCAGCTGTTGATTTGCAGCAGTTATGGAAGGATTCCAAACATTCAGGGCCAGAAAACTTAATCCTAAAGCTGTTAGGCTCTACAAAAATAACAAGAACCCCCAATTTAAAGCTCTTAGTTTTAATTAACAGGAAAGGAAGCATTCTGGTTTCATGCTGAAACACAGAGCTTAGATATAGTCTTCTCCAACAGCCTCTTGCCCAGATTTCTTCATGTTAGAAGTTTAGATCAGGGTGTTGCAAATATGAGTCATAATGTCCTATAATATGAAAGAGAACCCAATGATATGGAACATTTTCCATCCATTTAGCATCCAGTCTCTAAGTGTATGGGTACTTAAAATATTGGTTCAGTGCCAACACGTATGTGCACATTTGCAGAAGGGATGGGTGAATCTGTCAACTCAATTTTTGCTCAATATCTCTCTTTGAGTCCTGTTGGGAATTTCCTTTTCTGTTTACACATTTCACCAGAAAGAAAACTAACAAAAACTTTCATGAACATTTACAGTAATTGAAATTCAACACACATAGAATGGATGGGTTGGAGAAAGCTCTGTTAGAGTGTTCCTAATCTACAAAGATACATATGGCTGCCTCTAAGGACAGATTAGACTACTTGAAAAAAAAATAAAAGGTTTATTGTACCGAGAGCCCAGAATTAGTTCCTGGAATCCTAGGAGCTGCGTAATTGGCTCAGCTCACTTATCCCAATTTTATCTTAGTCAGGCCTTTTCTTCCTAAGAGTTTTGTTAATTGTCCTGGTCTTAGCACTGTAATAAATTGAGAGAAGAGGGAATTATACCATTAAACCAAATAATATTTTCAATCCAGGGCACTGCAATCCAGCAAGATTAAAAATGGTATGAATTAAACCATACATTGTCACCATAGTTTTTACTATTTGTTTTACACACACACACACACACATACAAGAGTTCCCAATAGCAATAGGAACACTCAATGTTGTGACTCCTAAGCATGAATGGGTCCAACAGATTTCAGGGACAACATCAGATCTCTCTGTCCATAAGAGTACAGTGCTAGAAACGGCTAAGATATTGTGCAGAATTCTCAAATTTCCAGGCCTCTAGTTGAAGACTCAAGGTTGAAGATGACACAGATCATCCATAAATAATGTAGAACAACCAGCATTTATGGGATCCCTATCCCTTTCACACACATGCAATGCCAAAACACATACCACAAAGAGGTAGGGCTTGTGTTGTGACCTCACTTTAGTCTTTCTGTTGTTCTTGTTCCCCTGCAGATACCACTTAGAGCAGTGTTTCTCAACCCTGGCAACTTTAAGATGTTTGGGCTTCATCTCCCAGAATTCTGGGAATTCAAGTCCAAACATCTTAAAATTGCCAAGGTTGAGAAACACTGACTTAGAGGAATCCTTTCTCATGACAGAAATGATCAGTGAAGTCCTTATCCTTACATGTGTAATAATGGTGCTCCTTAGAGATATCATTGTGTAGCAATTAAAACATGGATCATCAACCTGGAAACTCTCTCAGTGCCTCCCCTGCCTTGTTGCTGATATTCTTTTCAAATATTCTTTTAAAGAAAAGAAGAAAAGTGTATATGCTGCAAAGTATTTTTTTTCTTTATGAGAAGTCTCACTACACATATTCCTAGAAAATAAAAAGAGAAAGTGGCTGAAACTCAGGATTTTCTTTGGAAGAACACCTATTTGCCCTACAGGAACAACAACAACAACAAAAGCAAAGGTAAACTGAAGTGATAGACAGGCTATCTTGAAGGAAATTAAAGAGGCTGACAGAAGCTCAAACATTGCCTCTGGTAAAATCAGTATGTTGGATTGAACCATTCCTACTGGCAGAATCCATTTTATAACCAGGCAACAGCCACGGAAGCCATTTTGGGAGAAGATCCACACAACACAGTCTCAAAATTTTCACCTGTGTCTCTGGGGCCTATCTGATTTTAGAGTGTCTAAATCTCATTTTATCCATGAAGCTGAATGGTTGACCTTGATTTGGTCACTTTGTGGATCAGACAGAGATGTTAAGAAGATTGAAAGGAGAGAGAGATGAGAAAATCAGCCCTGTCTTTGTGGTGAAAATAATTTTTTCAAGACAAAGCTTTGAACTCTAGTAGGCCTAGTAAATGATAGAAGGGGGCATTTTGATAAGATGAGGACGTCCATTGTTAGATGGCAGATATTTTAGAATAGTCTGTAGGAATGCTTTATATTTATGAGACTTTTAAGACACAAACTGCAAGCTTTTTTGCAGCACATTTGTGGCTCTTCCAATTTGCTCCCTTATTTCTAAATGAAAGCTGAAATTCCTCTACTTTCAGTCACTGGAGCTTTAGAGAAAACAAAACAAAACCTTAACTTAAGGGACTCAGAAAGCTTATGTAAATATGAAATATCCCAGGTATAAAAACTTGGTAATGCAAGCCCAGTATTTCCTTTTCCACAAACAAAACACATTTATTTTGAAATCTCTAAGAAGAATTTAAACTGAACCACCTCTTTATCATTCTAATAGGGTTTAAAATTAAATTTAATTATAAATATATAATATGACAACAAGAAATGGATTCATCTGGCTGTTGATTTTTAACCTGTTGGAGAGGATAAGCTAAGGAACATTGGCTTGGTTTACAATCAGAAACTAACATGACATCCAAATAAATAGCAATAACTCTTAGACTTATATAACGCTTCACTGTGCTTTATAGCTCTAAGTCAGGGTAGTGCCTCCAATAATCTGGGTCCTCATTTTACTGACCTTGGAAGGATGGAAGGCTGAGTCAACCTTGATCAGGTCAGGACTGAACTGATGGCAGTCGGCGGAATTAGCCTGCAATACTGCATTTTAACCACTTTGCCACCACAGCTCAGTAAACTTGATCAAAAGAAGCCACTTTATTTTTCGTAATCCTCAACCAGATGTTCCCATTGCCCACAAGAGTTTTATTCCCTCTTGTGCTCCACAGCAGCTGGCACAATGAGGTATGTTGACTTTTTCCATTCTTTATAAAAATATCAATTTTATATAGTTGCCCATCTCACCAGAAGTGACTCTAGGTAATATATTTTTATTTTACTTATTTTGTCTAATCTGTATCCATAAGTAATAACCACTATGGAAGATATCAGACAAGTAGCTATTGTCATAAATAGCCTTTGACAGATGTCTCATGTTTCAATGTGTCTAATCCCATTTCATGTCATCTAAGTCAATGTCCATCATCACACATTTGGCAGAGACACAGATTTAATTCTATTGCCCTAGTGAGTTCCGCAGATTTAATTATGCTGGATGTAAAAAATGCAATGCTGCATTGTGAAAACACAATCTTGAAGTCCTCATCTGCATAAACAGGAGGATATACCTGTTAAACAAATATGGGATATATTATTTTATTCTTCATTTGATCAGCCAGAGGTTGGTTGCTAGTTCTAGTTAACATGACACCTGGATCATAAGCATAATGTGTATATAAAAAGTCTTTCATCCTGGATGTGATTCACTCAGCTTTTTCTTGATTATTACTTAAAGCTTACATTAGAAGGAGAGGCAATATTACTTCTTACAAGAACAGAGTATACAGTACACTCATAACTAAACAATGAAGCTTGTTTCCACAAGGTTTGTGAAGGACAGCAACTTATAATGCTTTGAAAAGGAATGAGATACATTCATGGAGACTACAGCTGTAATTCACAATGTTACTGGGCCATAAATAATGAGAGAAGGCTAATATCTGCCTCCTGTTTATACAGTAACAGTTTATACAGTATGTTTGGCTATCATAGGGAGCCCCAAATCCAATAAACACCTTTAGTCTACCCTCTTGATCTCCTTCTACTCTCTTCAAATAAGGATTTCCAATTTCTACAAATTGAACTGGGAACAAAAGCATAATCAGGAAGAAAAATGTTGATAGCATCAAGGCAGCTACAGGTAGTTTTATTCTAGAAATCCAAAATAGGTCCATTTTTGTCCCATAAGGTGCAGTAATTTCTACCCCCTAAACTAGATTTCTAAGAGGCAATTTTTCCTTAAGTGCTCTCAACATGTTCTCGCATTTTGAGATTTAGTGGTACCTAAGGTTGGTCAAAAAAGCCTGTCAAAATGGACCACCAGGTTTGTAGATAGGGAAATATGTGGGTTATTTTATTCACATTTTTCCATGAGAAGAACTTCTCCAAACAAGTGCCCAAGGGCAGGACTTCCCCAGATATCAGGGTAGCTGTTCTAGTGAACAAGTCAGTAGGAAGCAGATTCGTCTTAAGGTCTTCTCTTGAGGTTATGGAAACATGGAAAGTCTATGAGGCTACAAACACTGGAGAGGATTATCCAAACTAGATCAGTGCAGGAATACCCTACACCACATGATTTATCAGAAATACAGGTAGTTCTTGACTTACAACCACAATTGAGCACAAAATTTATGTTGCTAAATGAGACAATTGTAAAGTGAATTTTATGATCTTTCTTGCCACAATTGTTAAGTGAATCTCTGCAGTTGTGAAGTTAGTGCCATGGTTGTTAAGTAAATCTGGCTTCCCCATTGACTTTGTTAGAAGGTCACAAAAAGAGATCACATGACCTGGGACACTGCAACCGTTACAAGTAAAGAGTCAGTTGCCAAGCTGTATCTGTATGGGATGGTACAACTGTTGTTAAGCATAAAAAATGGCCATACATAATTTTTTTCAGTGTCATTGTGACTTCAAACAGTCACTAAATGAACTGCTATAAGTCAAGAATTACGTGTGTGTGTGTGTGTGTGTGTAAATTTTTTCCCATCCCCCCAGTATTTCCTGGGGTTAGGGATTTGTTTATAAGTCTGGAGATGTGTACTTGAATGTATTCTGTGTTTCTGTGCTTTGTGTAGTTGTACTGATGGAGGCTCATTCAATTTCACTGCACACATTGAATCTTGTACTCTTTTCCTTTGGACAATTTTTTTTAAAGAAAACCCTTTCTCTTAAAGATATGACAAATGGTATTAAAAATGAAGGGGATTTTCCCCCCTCCTGGCATTCTATCAATATGTAAAATTCTTATCTTGAAAGGAACTCAGAATTATAACACTCTTTCCTTAGCCTCGAAATAACAACAACAGTAACTATCATCACCAACTGATGTTAAAATATCAGCGGCCAGATGTTAGTGGCCCAAGGGTCTTCTGGTATGCTACAGGCATGAGCTACAGAGAGACATCACTTCTTTTTTATAGACCTTAAATTTTCTACAGTTCTCCAAGGGAAACATTAACAGAGAAATAGAAGAGTGTCACCTTATAGCTGGCGAATTTACACAACAACCCTCTTCCAAAGCTGATTCCTTCCAAATCCTGTAAACTCTACTGTTGATGTCTGGAAAGAAAATGTACCCAGAATTCCAGCTTTTGTCCAGGGGAATGTAAAATAAAATCAAGAGAAGAATTGATGGCAGAGGGATATAATTGTCAATGGTTCTCCTATCTACACAGATTCACAATTGACAAAATAATTTATGGTTCTGAACATTGTAAGACTGAGTTTGAAAAAGAATTGTGTAGCATTGACGTACATTACAGTTGCTACAGTGTATAACCTTGTATTGAAATTTAAAAGAGAAGAAGAATAAGTGGAAGACAAAGAGAGCTAAAATTTTGATTGCAATATCCAGATGGAAGTATGGGAAAAGACGTGGTTTGAACAATTAAAATGTACACTGCCCCTTCTTGCTTTTCTCTTGCTCTCTGCAATACCTATAAATATTGTAAAACAAAATGATATGCTTGCAAAAGGAATACTCACTTGTTGGGGTTCTTGATAAGGGGGAGGGGGTACAGTTTGTGTGGCCATCATTGTCAGAGATGGCGCTGGGGAGACATGTTGCATCATGGGAGTGATTCACATCTAGGACCTATTGACAGAAGAAAGTTCAATTGTTACAAAAGAAAGGAGAAAGGAGAGGACATCATTAGCATAATTTTCACTCAAGTCATCTTTCTATAGCAGATTGATGTCTCCTAAATTTATACAGCAAATTTTCCAATTCTGCTATCTTCCTGATGTGTAAGAAAAATGTTGTAATGCAAATCCCGGGAACACCTTTGGAAGACACCAGAAGAATATATGCTAATTGAAAAACAATTATCCTATAGGAGGTGTGCTTTTTCTTCTAAGTACATGACTCCATTTTTTTAAAGCACTCCTTAGAGAATTTTTAATTCAAACATCAGTAGATTGATAATGGCTCCAAACAAATCATGGAATATATTATTTTTCACTGTTGCTTACATACATGCATTTATACACATACACACACACCCTTTCTCTCTCTCAACTTTCTATCATCTATCTATCATCTCTATCTATCTCTTTATAATCGATTATCTATCATTTATCTATCATCATCATAATTCTATCTTACATGTACATACATATTGCGCGTGAGTGCTTGTGTTTCACGAGTTTCATTCTCTGCATGAAACAAGGAAGTATAATCTAATATTTAGGTACAGCCGTTTCTCCTAACAATTTCAAATGTGTACCACTTAACATTAGGGTTATAAATCCCCTGTAAACAGTACAATGTTCACGTCATTTGATATTCACTAAGAGGCATTTCTGGATGCAAAGATCTAAAAGAAAAAACCCAATTATGCATTGTAATCATTCTTTTTCTTTGCCAGAATGATGATGGGATAAAATATCAGGATTCATTTCTTTCATCAAGAGAACCTTTCGTGGCTTTGGAGGCCTCTTTTAATTAATAGCTAAAGTACCAAATAATCTTGAGATTATTCCCATCAGACTGAGTTTAAATTATCTACCCTTGCTGATATAAAGTTTAATTTTAGCAGAAGTTGGAGTATTTCTTCTTTTGACAAAAATACTTAGAAGTTCATTTTCATCCGGAAAAGACGCCTAGAGAGTGGTTGGAGGTCCAGTCATTCCGAATTCGACCGAACACTTTTGCGAGCCTATATTAGGACGTATTTAGTGGCGATAAGGGTGGCGAAGCGTTCTTACTTCTCCG
>JAEANM010003659.1:0-22030 GCA_017656035.1 Myanophis thanlyinensis
CTCAGCCAGCTTTGCTGGCTGAGGAATTCTGGGAGTTGAAGTCCACAAGTCTTAAAGTTGCCAAGGTTGGAGACCCCTGTTCCAGAGGACAAACTGGCAAGAGGGGGAAAGAGGCAATCCACATCAATTACACAGAGACAAAGATGACAACTTGCTGCAACTCTTATCTTCCACCCAGAAGCTGCTTGCTCCCTACATATCCCTGTTGTTCTTACAGAGTTTAGGAGAATTTAACCTCAGAAACCTAGGTTTGTTTGTTTGTTTGTTTTGCTGGCAACTTTCCCCATAGCAAAACTAGCAAGAGCAATACATTTTGTAACATCATGTGCTGCTGGTGAACAGCTTAGGATGCCCAAATGCCCTCTTTGTCCATCGCTTGATGCAAAAGCCCGGGGAGGGATGTTGAGACTGAGTGGGTCAATGTGGAAATGCTGCTCAAGGGGCAAGCATCTAGTTTGTGCCACTTCAGGAAAAGGGCTCATATGATTATGTGCTCCTCTGTAGAGAATTTTTTTTAAAAAAAATCCCTCTACAAAGAAACTTATGTTTCACAAATCAGGCTAAATCAACACTTTTCTTCTTAACAGCTCAATTTTCCATGGATGGCATTTTTTTTTCCTTAAGCTAATATGTGTGGAAAAACAGTCATGCGAGGGATAATATTTGCCTCTATTTCACTGATCGATGCTTGAATCTCCACTCAGAATCTCTTTAGGCTTCATTGAAGGGAAGGTTCTGCATAACTTTTAAAAAGACTTTGCACAGCAGAAAAAAAAACCTGGTTGGTTTCCTGAGTTTGAAGCAGCAGAAGGCTGCACCCTAAGTTTTGTAAACTTTCAACTTCATTCCTTCAATGCAGTAACTTTAAGGACTGGGACCTGAATGACCTTGTTTTTTTTTCTTCTTCAACCTTTCCTCTGTCTGTAAACAATTCCAAGAGCTATCAAACTGAAGAGCCGAATAAACTTCCTTTAACGAAATAAACTGCACTGACATCTGCAACCTGTATAAATAAGACAAACTAAAAGAGGCTAACAGTTTTGCATAATCCGTTCTAATTTTACTTGACAGTGGCAGGGACAAAAGCCTACATAGAGGTTTTAACAGGCCCAATTTAAACTGCTTATCTTACACAGCAAAGTTATACCTTGAGAAGTCCATAGAAGGTCACCTCGGAGAACAAGAGAAGCACCCAAGCAAAACAAAACTAGCACAAACTATTGGGACATGTTTCCATTCTGAGCAAAGCTTACCCAAGTCAATATCAGTGAAGCCTTCCGCATTGATGGCATCTGAGGTGTTTTTATCTATGTTTTCCAGGCAAAGGCTGGCCAACTGCGGCTCATCGAAGAGTCTTGCCTAAGAAATAGCCATCAATCAGTAAGAATAAATGGAAGGAGCGCATGGAGGTGTGTCTTAACTTCAGGACTTTTTAACCCCATTCCATTCCCTACTTTGTAGGAGGGTGAAGATTCATACGTATAAATGCTCTGTATGCACAAAAGGATGGGATAAAAACGTCACACAAATATAAATGTCTACAAAATTCATCTGAAGTGATAACCACAGATCCTAGATTTATGCATTTGGTATTGGGTTAAATTGGATATGATAGCGCCATGGCATCCAAGCCATGTGAGCTACAGTTTCCTTAAGGACTTTACCACTTTGTCTGTGGTTTGCAAATACGCTTGTGATGGTTTGCAAATTATTATTTCAGCCAACTATACTTCTTAGGATTGCAAATGTTACCGAGACCAGGTACAACTAATCAGAGGAAAACAAATCAATAAAATGGGCACATAAATCCATATTTAAATGTTAAAATCATTGGCATCAGTTCAGAGAACCAAATAAGACACGAAAGTAGGCCCATTCCTGGGTTGAATTTTAATTCTGCCTGAACTGCATTCCACGGTTTGTAAGCAACAGCAGAAAAAGTCCTTTTACTTGGATACACACTGCGCGATGTCACATGTATTCCACTGATGCTAGCAGGCACTAAAGCCACCACTAACTTGGTGGACTTTCTCCCCAGTTTTTAACTTTAACCAGTCTTTATCATGGAAGTTCATAAGGATCTATCCCAGCAGATGATTAAAAACTGATAGCTTTGCAGAGAATTGATCAGAGAAAGTGGGCAACTACAAATAATCCTTGACTTATGACCACAGTTCATAGATTTGGAATGTCTGTCATTAAGTGATGCAATTGTAAAATGAGTCAGATCCAATTTTGCAATCTCTGTGCTGTTGTTGTTAAGCAAATCACACCATCCCTAAGTGCATCTGGCTTCCCCACCGATTTTGCTTGTCAGAAGTCCCCTGGGAAGATCAGGAATGCCAATCACATGATCCCAAGAAGCTGTAACTTCATAACCATATGCCAATTGGCAAATTTTGAACATGTGACCACGGGGATGTGGTGATACTCGTAAGTGCAAAGATTGGTTATCAGGTTTTTCAGTGCTGTCGTAACTTCGAAAAGTTATTAAACAAATGGTCATAAATCGAGGACTTCTTGTAGCCAGTGTCAGCAATCTTCCTCAACTCATGCCAACAACTTTCAACAGAAAAGAAAAGGCTAGTTCATAGCCTTGTTCAAGCCATGTTCAAATATATACCTGGGTTAAAAGCATGAATGCATTATCTGCTCTGAGATTTTTCTTCAGAAACTCCACACAGTGAGCCTCAAGGGCAGGGACTGCGTATTTTTTTGCAGTGTAAAGAGTCGTCATCACAGTCTCTGGCCCAATCTGAACTTCATCTGAATAAAGAAATCTAAGAGGAAAAATGGAGAAAGAGGCAAAGAAAAAATATTATTGCAGCCAAAGCCACGTTATTTATTGGAGAAAATACACCAAAAATGTCAGATTATTAGTTGTTATGCAGAAGGCCCTTCTATTGTCTAATTAAGAGGTGGATTCCCACTGTGTAACAATTTCAATAACAATTAAAAAAAAACAGAAACAAAAACTGAGACTATTCATCTCACCTGTAAATCTATGAGGACTAGGAACATCTTTTTAAAATCAGAACTCTTTAGACAGAGTGTGCTGTCCTGGGCAACACACTGGCATAAAAGGTACATATTTCTATTGATTACACTTCTGACTTCGATTTGCAGATTTTAAAACCAAGCCAGTCAGTGACTTTTGCACTTGTGATATTCTAATCCATCTCTCCGAACATTATTCTGGCAAACCTGAAAGCTTGCATTTTTTTTATAAAATGTCTATATTTAGGTAGTGTCTTTGGGGTTTCTGATACTTAATTCAATATCCATTACATCGTCTGCCTTTCTGACAGGACACATGAGATTATTGTATCCAGATATATCTTTAGCAGTTAATTAAACTGCAATGCCAGGCTGATCATAATGGTACAATTTTGGGAATGTGAGTCACCATCTTTCTTTCCCATATCTTTATTAAGGGCTTATAAACTATATATGAATGGAAACCATGCTTACAAGACCTCCAGCTTGACGAAGAGAAACACATGTTACATTGCCAAGTTTTGAAGGTACCAAAAAAAATGTGATATCAGGCCAGGAAGTGGAAGTAGAATTGAAAAAGCAGAAGGGGCAATCTTTTCAATACACTGCTCCAGATATTTTAAGATTCAAGCCCCAACATCTCAGACATGCATTTTAAAAGCATGTGAGCCAAAAGAAATAAATCTGAGCCACGCTAAAAAAGGGGGTAAATGAAAAATCAGAGACAGAAGTATAAATACGGGGGCTGGGGAGAGGAAGGAAACCAGTTAAAAAAGCTCTAAAAATACAAAAATGCCATCTACAACACAGCGTGTCTTCCTAAAAAAACGATAAGCTAGAGCCTTTTTAAAATATGTATTTAAAATAAAAAATGATGCCCAGGATAGCTCTGCACCAACCCTATCACAGACAGGTTGCGATTGGTGTGTCTGTGTGTGTGTGTGTGTGTATAATCACTTTACTTGCATAAAATCAGGCTTACTTCAGCAAAGCTAAGAAAGCAGCAGGCTCTACATCAGGTAATTCTATCTCCGTGGAGGTTGTAGCCATCCCGCCATTGAACATTGCATCAAAGACCGCACTGCCCACAGCCAGCACAAACCTGACATATGAAAACACAAACAAGAAAAGCCTCACTTGACTGGATTCCGTTCTCAATCTTGCATCTATTTTTATTCCATAGTATACCATTTTTCATTTCTCCCAGAGTTAAGATTTCTCCCAGAGTTAAGATTTACATAAATGATACTACTGAGAATGATGCTGAAAATTCATTTGATCAGGTTCCAGGACATAGGTCATACAGGCTGAAATAAAAGTGGATACTTTTAACAATTGTGGTTATAATGCACAATTTCTAAATAATGTGGCTTAAAGTAGTTTAAATTGTATATATGTTGTGAGAATCTTCCTGGGTTCCTTTCTCCGAGGAAAGACAACGCAAAAAGCAGCTACTTGGGTCTAAGTTGTTTGGGTCAGCTATAGTACAAAGCTTGTTTCTGGGACAGCTGGTAACCGACCGGCATATCAGCAAGTTTATATACATTTTTTAGCCTTGGTGTAAAAGTGAAGTATGTTCTTACGACCACGAGAAAGCAGGAAATATAGCCTTTTATGATTAGAGGAAATACAGTATTCTGTTTGTTACCTTCTTTATATCAGCAGAGCTCTTTCTGGCCAGGCAGAGGTGCTAAATTTCATTTCCTGCCTGTCAATGATCTATTGACTTTAAGGAAACACTGTATTTTATAAGTGGAGAAGGGTTTCTCTGACTCCAGATCAGAAGGCTGTTAAAAGGAGGAGGGGACATTGCAAAGACTTTTTAACTTCTGTCAGTTTTTGTAATTTCTTTTACAACTGTGTTAAGATTTACTCTTATAAGACCTTAACACCAAATTCAGGGCCTTTTATCAAAAGCTGTTTTGCTATAGGAAAAAAAAAATCAAGAACAAAGTATGAGAGACAAATACATTATTGGCCTCACGATGCAAAAATGAGTACAGGTAGTCATCGACTTATAACAATTCACTCAGTGACCGTTCAGTTACAACATCACTGGAAAAAAATGAGTTATGACCTTTTTTCACATTTACGACCATTGCAGCATCCCCATGGTCACATGATTTACATTCGGATGCTTGACAACTGACTTGCGTTTATGACAGTTGCAATGTCCGGGGTCATGTGATCACTTTTTGCAAACCTTCTGGCAATCAAAGTCAATGGGAAACAAGATTCACTTAACAACCATGTCACTAATTTAACAATTGCAGGTAACAAATGTGACAAGAAAAGTCACAAAACGGGGCAAAACTCACCTAATAAATTTCTTTATTCTTTATTCTTTCAGGATTTCTATACCGCCCCATCTCCCCAGGAACTTCTCACTTAGCAACATAAATTTGGGGTTCAATTGTGGTCGTAAGTTGAGGACTACCTGTATTTAGCCCAAGCCAACAGTACTGGTTTAAAAAACTTTTCATATTCTGGAAAAACATTACACTGTCATGTAAATATTAGTCTTTTAATTCTGTAAAGCTGTATGCAATTTCAGCTTTAAGAGAAATGTCCCGTTTGGTATCTTAACATGCATAAAGACAGTTTTAAAACAGAAACCTTTCATTTTACAATTGCTCCCCTTACACTTAGCAAGCATCAGCTCTGTTGTGCAAAAGTGTCATGAGATGCACTGCACTCCTGGTCAGGATTTTGAATTCCATTCTTAAGTAGTACAAAGGCTCTATTTAGAAGCAGCAAAGGGATATGATTTCAATGTTATAGCAACGTGTTAAAGTGTGTACATGTTGAGGAAATACATGATGCTGCAAACTTACTGAAATTAATTCGTATCCGTATAAGATTTCACGGATAATAGATATTAATAAATCATTTCCTAACTTCAAGTCAGGAACATGTTATTTAATAGTTCTATACAAATCAAACAACACAATCAGACCACAACTGCCACCCCCACCACCAGCAGCGAATCAACCTCAAGCAAACCCAGCACAGACTGGCACCAACTATCTTAATGCTTGATCACTGGCTGGCTGCAAACGAACAAGCCAGACATAATCCAGACATAACCCGTCCCTTGGAATTGTTGTGGACCAAGTCCTCTCTGCAGTTTCCAACTGAACCATCCCTTCTAGCTAACATATTATTGTTAAGTCTTGCCCCTGGGTGCATCAAGCAAAAAAATGGCCCATAGCCTCTTCAGTTCAGTTGTGGATACTGCACAGAAAAATCAGCAACCCCACAATGGAGCCGAACTCTGCATTCAAGACTTTTATTTGTGAAAGCCAGGCCAAATTTAACCGTGTTTTGCCTGACTGCTGAACTCCTAAACCCTTATTGTGTGTGCACAATCCTCAAGCTCTCAACCCAGTCCACCAACAAGCCACAAAGCACAGAAAACGGCCTTTTCAAAGCTATTCATCCACAATAAACTCAACCTAATGCTTTGTTTCTCCCCGTCTTTCCCCACCTCGATGCCAGCCCCCCTCTTCAACCCCCAACCACCCTACCTCATTCATTTCAGTCTCCCCAAATCCCTTACTCTTCACCCCAAATCTGCCACCCCCTGTGTTCCTTCCTCCAGCTGCAGGACTCCACATAACATTCCCTTTTGCTGGAAGCCTCAAGCCAGGAGTAAACCAGGGGATGCTTTAACTTGCTATTTATTTATTTTGGGGTTTTTTTGTTTGTTTTTTTGCACTGAGCGGGAGGATGGGCTCCATGATCTCAAGGGTCCCTTTCCATTCTAGGAAGGGTCTCCATTTCACCTCCACAGGTCTAAATTTCACCTCCACGATGACCGACGTCCCCCCTCCCCAAAAAACACCTCCAGGGCCTCTTCATACCTCTCCCTTCCACACACCCCGCATCCGGCCCTACTACTGACAGGGCTACCCTATCCTTAGCTCCAAGGACAGGACCTCCATCTTTTTTTTATCTTTCTCCTCCTTGAGATGGGGAGAGTTCTGCACCCCCTTCCTCCTCCCTTTCCAATTCCCAAGCACCCACCCCAAGGAAAGAGACCCGAAGGCCCCCCTCTCAGAAACTGAGCCCCCTTCCCCAAAAGCCCCCTTCTCCGACCTGTGGGCGGGGATGCGCTGGGCGCCGGCGCGGCCTTTGCCCACCAAGAAGTGGACGTCGCTCAGCACCTCGTTGTTGAAGAGGAAGGCGAAGCGCTCCTGCACCGTCGGCTTCGTTGCCTGCCAGTTGTAGGCCGTCGTCTCCCGCTGCCCGGGCGGCGGCGGCGAAGGCGAAGAAGAGGAGGCCGGGCCCGAAGGCGAACCAGCCACCGCCGCCGCTGCTGCAGCCCCGCTGGCCGCCACCGGCAACGGGTTGCTGCTGCCCCTGCCTCCCGCTCCGTGGTTATGCGTAGGCCCGGAGGAGGAGGCCTGAGGCGAAGCAACGGCGAGAGGCGGGGACGGCAGCGCTGCCTGAGGCGGCGAGAGCAGCAGCAGAGGCCCGTCGCCGCTGTTGGAGCAGGACGAGGGCGGCGGCGGTGGCGGCGCGGCCGCAGGTGAAGCGGGGAGCGGCGAGGGCGGTGGGGGCGGCCCGTTGCCGGCCTGAGGGGGCGACGGCGCCGATGCGTTAGAGGAGAGGCTGCCGCAGCCCCCGCCGCTTCCGACGGGCCCGGCTCCGGCCGCCATTTTGCGCGGAGGCGGCTGCCGGGGAGGGGCCGCCTGCAGCAGGAGGAGGGGGCGGCCGCCGGAGCCGCTGGAAAGGACGACGAGGGCGGCGGCCAGGAGGAGGCCCGAGCGAGGCTGCGGCGGTGGAGGAGGAGGAGGAGGCGGCGGCGGGGTGGCTGGGGAAGGCGGGCGGCGGCAGCAACAGCGGCCGCGGCCCATGAGGCGGAGGAGCCCAAGCGGGCAGGGCTGAGGCGCTGGGTGAGGAGGAGGAGAAGGAGGAGCTGCCATGCCTGCCCCGCTATTAATTACGAGGAGGAGGAGGAGATGGAGAGAGAAGCGTTGTCTTTTTTTTTCACTTCGGTTGGGTTGTGATTGATTGCAGTGGGCTCGGTTTATTTTTATTTTTTTTAAAAAAGGGGATTTATGATGACATTGAGGCGCTTCAGGAAAGAAAGGAGGCTCTGAAAATGCGGCTGGGGAGGGTTGGCGGTGCGGGGGTTGCGCAGAAATCCTCTGGAAGTAAATACTTTGAAATTTCGTTTTTGTTCTTTTTTTTAAAGGTGTGGAGGCTGTTTGAAATACGAAGTCTTGTCATGAGAGGAAATATTTTCAGATTTATTTGGGGGGGGGGTTAGGACTGGCTTCTTCTCTCCATCAACTAAAGTGTGTGTGTGTGGGGGGGGGGTGTTTCAGGGCCAGTCATTTCAAGCAGGCAAAGGGGGAAAAAGGGCTTATTTCTGACAGATTTAGAAAAGCAGTTACAATGTTTTAAGAAAAACTCTAATGGATTTTTTTTCTGTTAAAAATAATCGTAAGTATCTCATTCTGGGATAAATCAGTTCAGGGGAAAAAAACTTTGTGTAGGAATAGTTTTTTTGCACCACCTATTCAAGTATGAAGGCATCCTATAATAATTCTCTGGTGATGGGATATAATTCAATTCAAATCTTTATTGTCAACGCACAACAGGTGTGCAGTGAAATTGAAAGAACAGATTAAATTCGAGTTAAATTAAACAAAAGTGGATTTGTAACTTGATGCTGTTGAAGTGTTCACCTGAAGAATAAAAGGAAACCCCTCATTAGAAATAAAAATCCTCAAAGACTAAGAAATCCTCCATAAGAATGAAAAAAATATTCCCATCTCTCCCTGAATCTCTCATCCCACCTTTTTAGCCTAGAAAACTCCATTCATAAGATATAGTGTTTCCATTCATAAAACAAGGTCTCCATTCAGAGGAGATGCAATGTAGCCAACTATCTTTGAAGATGGAAGTCAGCAATACAAAGAACTAATGGTACAGAAGCTGATCGCCCAAGCCAAACAAAATTAAAAAGACAAAACACCCATCGCCATACTTCCTTTACCCATAAGGGGCAACTATGAAAACCACATACATAACAAAAAGAAAACATACTGATACAGAAAATAACAAGAGTTGGAAGGGACCTTGGAGGTCTAGTCCAACCCTCTTCTCAAACAGGAACATTTCAGACAAATTATTGTCCAGTTTCTTCTTAAAAATCTCCAGTGTTGGAGCACTTCTGAAAGCAAGTCATTCCATTGATTAATAGTGCTAATTGTCATGAAATGTCTCCTTTATTCTAGATTGGTTAATTTAATTTAATATCAAGATTTCTATACCGCCCCATCTCCCAAGGGACTCGGGGCGGTGTACAGCCAAGTAAAAAACACATATAAACAATTTAAAACCAGTTAAAATTAATTAAATTAAGGCTGATTAAGTTATAAAATTTAGACAATTAATAGTTTAAAATTTAAAATTCAACGAATTAAATTTAAAATCAGATTCAAAATTTAAAAACCCCTCAAATGTCAGGCCAGGCCGGCTTGCTGGAATAAATGAGTTTTTAGGGCACGTCGGAAGGCCCGGAGGTCCGCAATGGTTCGAATCTCCGGGGGGAGTTCATTCCACAGGGAGGGCGCCGCCACAGAGAAGGCTCGTACCCTCGGGGCTGTCAGACGACAACGTCCCGACAATGGAACCCCGAGGAATGCTCTATGGGAACGCACCGGTTGGCTGGAGGCTGATGGCGGCAAGAAGTGGTCCCGTAAGTACCCGGGTCCCAAGCCATGGAGCGTTTTAAAGGTAAGCACTAACACCTTGAATTGCACCCGAAAGGCCACAGGAAGCCAATGCAGCTCACGCAGGAAAGGTATAATGTGGGAGCTCCTAGGAGCTCCCATAATTGCCCGCACGGCCGCATTCTGTACTAACTGCAGCCTCCGGATGCTCTTCAAGGGGAGCCCCATGTAGAGAGCATTGGCATAGTCCAGACGGGAGGTCACAAGGGCAGAAGTGACTGTACAAAGAGCGCCCCGATCCAGAAAAGGCCGCAACTGGGCAATCCTACAGACCTGATAAAAGGCCCCCCTGGAGACGGCTGCGATATGATCACCCGATGACAGCCGTGCATGCAGGAGGACACCCAAGTTGCGAGCCCCTTCCGCGGGGGACAGAGTTCTCTCCTTGATTAATTTCCAGCTGTTGCTTCTTGTTCTGCCTTCAGGTGCTTTGGAGAATAGCTTGGCACCTCCCTCTTTGTGGCAGATATTAACACTGCTATCATGTCACCCCTAGTCCTTTTCATTAAATTAGATATACCGAATTCCTGCACTGTTCTTCATATGTTTTAGCCTCCAGTTCCCTAATCATCTTTGTTGCTCTGTGGATGTAATGTGTAAATTAGCCCATTTGAGGTATCCAAGTTCAAAAAGTGTTACCCTATTCCCAGTTTTGCCTAGTGAAAGATCAAGAGTGTTAACTGTATATAGATGAAGTCTTCCTCCTGAAGCAGTTAAAACGTTGAACTTGGATGGGATAGACCCACCCTCAGCCATACAAGCTTCCTAGTGTACTAATCAATAATTGATCGATACAATTAAATTTTTCTCATAATTTCTCAAATTATTCTCAAATAAGCAATCAGTAATCTTTGGGGAAGATAGCACAAGTTCTCATGGCCAGCATAGAAATAAGCAGTAATCTATTATCATTTAGCACATTACCCAATTCATTGAGAGAAAGACAAGGAGTTTAGACAATAGCACATTCTGTCCAATGAGAAATTTGAAGCAGGAGCTCTGTGTGGCAGTAGTTAGCTACAACTGGAGAAGCCAAAAAGAAATGGAGAAACTTGCCACAACAAACAAAAAAAAATCTGAATTTTGGAGGCTTTGCACCACAGCAAAGAGGAAGGGGGGAAAATTGCAAAATGTACTATTCAGAGAAAGCAAGATACACTGGTTCTACTTTGCTTGAAAATGGGGAATAAAATAAAACATTCTCCATTAAAAACAGGAAAGAATTGAGAGTTAGTATGATGTAGTGATGAAGATGCTGGATGAGGAGCAGGGAAACAAGGTTCTAGTTCAGCCTTAGATATGGAAGCTCCCTGTGGAATTGTAGGCCAATTATTTTCTCAGTCCAACTTATTCCATGAGTTTTTGGGGGAGAAATGGAAAGAGTACTATACATGCCACTTTGAGCTGAGTAACAGACAAAATGTAAACAGCATCTGTATCAATAGCTGCTTTTCAGGGCTTTCCAATTTTACCTGCTTAGTTTCCTCCTTGGGCTTCCTGAAGCCGTACTTCTGCAGGAGCTCTGGGGACTCTATTCAAAGGGAAGATATTGTTATACTATTCTTTTGTTTGATTCTGGATCCAGCGGATCAGGTGGAACTGCATGACTAACCAGATAAAGCAAAACTGCTTAGGGACGCCTGAACATTGTTCCAATGTTTAAGAAGGCAAAGCACTGGAGGGAGTGCTTTGAGGAACCTCCTTCTACTTTACTGCTAATCTCTGTAGTCTCTGCTCTTTGAGACTCAAATCCATCCAGCCCACATTAGCTCAAAAGTTTCTCTTCAAGATAAGCAGGGGAAAGCTGGTGAGAAGGACAGCTCAGAGCTAGTTGTTGTTCTTCTCTGCAATTCTAACTTCAGCTCTGTTGGAGGCAAAACCATTGCTCATTCCAGGGGGGAAAGGGCTGGGCTACTTCATCTTGATCTAGTTCTTCCTAGCCTTAATTACCAAAAGTTTGATAGTCCTTTTGATAATTGTTCTGTGTTCCAAGGAAGAACCAGCTATCATATAAAAGTGTATGCTTACTACTGCTCATTGACGTTCCATGTTGCAGCAAACTTAGGATGTCTGCATAATGAAAAAGTCATGACTGGGGCTTTTTAACATCATCATTCTCTGCTAATAGAATTGTTATGAGGAATGGGATGCCTTTTCCTAACGTATAAAAGTATCAAAACTGCAGAAGGCAACTCTGGACTGAGAGACAGAGACTGGCCGAAAGTAACCCAGCTGGCTTTCATACCTAAGGTGGGACTAGAACTCTTCAGTCTCCTGGTTTCTAGGCCAGCACCTTAGCCATTATACTATATATTGTCCAAAAAATTATTTTGAAGCTATATTGATTCTGTCCTGGAGGGGGAAAAAATCTGGTCACCCAACAGCCAGTGGAAGATGTATTTCATTCTGTACATTTGGGAGGAACATAACATTCCCACCACCACCACCAAATTCTGGAGCTGTGCATCTTGCAGGCACAAAGTGAAAAGTATACTTGTACATTAGAAATTCTGGCAGCCATGATGTAAAATGTACTGATTGAACACTAGAGGTAGCTACAGACCAGGGTATAATATAGAATTAGACTCACTGACTTCCAGTTATAAAATTCTGCAGCAAAGTTACAAAGTTTCAAGGTTTGGTCCAGTGGTGGAATTCATTTTTTTTACTACCAGTTCTGTAGGCGTGGCTTGGTGGGTGTGGCTGGCTGATCATGTGACTGGGTGGGCAATTTCTGTAAGCAGGGCAATAAAGATTTGGCTAGAAACAACACCAGAATGTTTTTTCCTGCCTTCCTTATAGGATTAATCTTGTAAAGTGGGAAAAAACAAAAGGAGATTTCTTCTAACAACTGGTTCTCCAAACTGCTTAGAAAATTTACTACCGGTTCTAGCCAACCTGCTAGAACCTGTCGAATTTCACCTCTGGTTTGGTCTGACTACCTGAAGAAACCTCACACAGCATTGTCCATACCTTTAGAAGTAGGTCATTATGTGTTTTTATTTACATGGAATAATCTTCCCCTGTAGGAGAACAGACCCCCACTCTCTTGGCCTTCTGAAAAGGAGGTAAGACATGGCTCTGCAGCATCACGTGGGAAGCCCTAGGGAGCACACAGCTGAAAGCCCTCCCTTTACATTTTAACTAATTTTAATCTCTTGGCTCTTCAATTTATTAAAAAAAAAACTTTTGTATATACTGCTTTACATTTTGACATTTTCTTGTACATTGCCCAGAGATGGGTGGTACAGAATGTGAAAAATAAATGTATTTAATTTAGAAATGTGTACGGCCACTCCCCTTAAGCAAATAATCTGGGCAATACTGTAAAAACTGCATGAATGCAATCAATACAAAATAAATAGACTTGAGGGCACTTCATACCTTATATAATCTTCAGTCACAAATTTACCAGTGTGGGCCTCCACTAGCACCCCTCACACCCAGTGACTATGGGAAAGACAGTATATTGATTTATGGGGTCCCCCTAAGTTGAATAGCATTAGCATAAAAAACACACAGAGTTTTCCCATAATGCAAAACCGAATAATTACTTGCCTCATTGGCCTTTAAGTCAAATGCAAATACAAAAGGCCTAGGTTCTTCTGGAAATAAGCAGACATTTTGCAACCCTTTATCATTGTTCTGGGTGTGCCACACTGAAGGCAGATAAATGTGAGTTGTGATAAGAGTTGATGCCTTTTCATTTTGATTGCTTCCATCAAAGTTTGATTTGAGAGGATAACTTAACAACCTGGATCACACGTTGTGCTAAGCCATATTTTACAACGCAATCTTCAAATAATACACTAAATCTAAGCCAAGCAAACCAAGTTATGCCACAATCCTGTGTGAATCAACCTTGGAAATAGCTACTCTCAGCAGTTCTTTCAGTCTCAAATTTGACACAGCCCTTAGAATTTTGTTCAAGGAATTTAAATGAGTCTATGGATTATTTTCAGCAGATACTTTTGACAAACTACCATGACTCAGGAAAGTTCCATGCTGTAGTCATTAGTTTGCTACTGTTTGAGATGTGGACTTAATCACACTTGATATGTTGTCTTTCCTGTGACTCAGCCTGTCACTAACAGCTGCTTTATAATATATTTTGGGAGGTACAGATGAATTTGCTTGTAGCCCAAAATATTTGCAGAAAGGACAAGTCAGTAAAGCCAAAAGGAAAAAAACCCTCTACCTTTTTACTTTGATTTGGCTAATAACAAAAATGTTCAAACTCGTTTTTTTAAAGATCTAATGTGCCCTCTTAGGTTTTCTACTGTATATAGTGGCTAATTCCACTGTGAAAATTGAAATATGGTCCTGAATTTAGGGCCAGGAAGCAAAGGGTATAGATTAACTCTACATTGTTTAATCATTATAAAATGAACTTTGCTTCTGTCTGACTATCCATCCATCATCTCTCTTTCCATCCATCCATTCATTCTACCTCTAATCTCCTTACTGGAGAATAAAAGTGTATATAGATAAGCAATGAACATTCTTTAACACTAGGATCTTTCTACTCTGTTCCATGAAATCTTAAGACTTCTGTGATACATTAAAAAACAAGTTCATATCTGATTTTACAAGTTTTGCTTCACAATCAGGAATTCCAATATTTTAACTAATAGGTTCCACTATTAGCTCAATTAATTTTGATAGTATATTTCTGATTGACATTTCATGATGGTTGTCCAAGTTTTAAACTCCCTGGGTATTTTGGTCTTGGTATGCCCATGTTGACATCATCTTGGCCCCCACTTTAAATCGTGAGTTAATAATCTTTCCCTAAATGCAGAGCAGCCTTGGTTGATAGGCAAAGAATCCTTGAGAAGATAGTGGTGGCTTGTTTTAATTGCTAACATCAGATCCACGGTGTTCTAAATAAAAGGACAAAGCAATACTCTTCCCCCTTACAATTTTTACATAGAACTTGCAAAGGGTGAAAGTTGTGACATTATGTATCACAGTAGTAATCCATGATTATATGAACCATGATTTGCTATTTCATGTGTCAAAGTATGGTTAGCCTGGCTTTAATATTAATATATGTTTTACTGAACAAGCCTTGACTCATACAATGCAAAATAAAACGTGTCCCTTGATTCTTGATTTAGTTTTCTTAGCAGCAAATGGAAGTATGTAACTGCCTTCTATAATTTTTTTTTCAATTTTGTAGTCTATTCTTGTTAGTTTCTGCTCTAAATGCTCACCAGGTCAGCAGTTTCCATGCCTACATGGTCAAACAGGTACTCCCATTTCAGTGGCCAACCACATTCATGCCACTGGGCAAAACCTGACAATATATTGAATTATTAAATACGCACCAGTAAAAAAAAACATTCACATGTTTCAATGCATTTATTAAATTCTTACAAAACAGAATACAAAAAATTCTGGCATCAACAAGGTGTTACAAAGGAAAAAGTTCCATCAAGCTGAATCAGTTCACCTGGTACATAATAAAGTGCTTTGTTTTTTTTTTTAAGATTTTAAAGGTTTTTTTTTAATTTGTCATTTTCAAACCAGTCCCTTGCTGAAGGACTCTTGCATCTATAGTCCCCAGTGGTGCATTAAGGTGACTTTATGTCAGAAAACAAAACCTTTGGCAGTCTTTTATGGTAATCAGAGGAAAATATTTTTCCTGAACTGATTTTTCTCATAAAAGAAAAAATAAAGAAAGAAACCAACTTCACAGTAAAATGCTAAATAACCAGTTCTAAATAGACTTAAACTGAGGAGAGGAGGGCATTAAGTCAAAGAGGCATCAAGACGTTCTCCTGTCCTCATATATGCAGCTAATTAAAACTCGTGGAGGTACAAAACAAGATGCTTTTCAACGAACATTTTTACAAAGAAAAATACTGAGGGGGGGTGTGTGTGTGTGGGATACAAAAGTTTGAAAAGTAAGAATTTTGGCAAGAACAGAATAATCTCTGCACAACTAATTGGAAAGTAACACAATGCAAACTATAAATATATGGAAAGCAATCTTGAGAGCAAATAGATGGTTGAGATGTCAAGGGAGCACGTTGGAGGCATTCCTATGTCTGTCCAGAGGCACAAGTCCATTTCTTCATAAGAACTAGTGACTTTAAACACAGTTTAACTCTTTGGGCTTCCAAATCTACGGAACTGTGCAGAACAGGACAGTGTCTTAAGGCTCTCCAGTGGAGAGAAGCTATATGCCCATTTCACAGAACTCCTGAGGGGGTTAATTCAAATGAGCTTGAATAGTCTAAATACCTCCAAGCAACTCTCATCTCTCCCATCCCTCTAATTCCAACTGAATTAAGAAGCATGAAATCTAAGCACCACCAATTTTGGTCTCACACACACAAAAAGGAATACAGGGAAGGAGAGGAAGGAAAATCAAGGGGAAAAAAGAAGTGTAGACTGATTTTTCCAACCTTGTAGCCTCCAGATATGCAGAGATTGCAGGTTTCAGAATCCAAACCACCACAAGTCAAGTCCCTCTGGGTGAGGTGTGGAAATAAAGACAATGCAAGCCTTAAAAACTGCTCCTGGGGAAAAGTTTCATCAATGTCCAGGGTTGAAATTAGGAACAAGAAACGGACTCAAAGAGATATATATATATTGCCAAAGGCGTAAATACTACAAATGATAATTGTTCTCAAACCCCATGGAAAAAAGACAGATTACTTGAGTCTCAAGTCACCTTGTTTTCTATGGTGTTAACTAAGTCCCTCTGTATTAAAGTGGGTTCTATTTTCTTCCACCACCTCCACCATGAAGTCATCGGAGAAAACCCAACACTGAAAACAACCATTTCTAGCTTAGCTGCTTCTTTCCCACTAGATCTGGGAAATAATGCACTTCAAATGCTGAATTCCTAGTCTTCCAAACCCATTTCCCAATCCAATTACCCATTGATGAAATTTCAGCAGGGCTTATGTCATATCAAGTGCAGAAAAGCCACCCATGGTTTACAGTTATCTCCCTTCAGGATGGAATTTGGATGCACTTAATGTATTATTTCATTCAAAACCTGAACAGTCGATGCACCTTCATCTTACAAAAATCAACCCCAAACCAAGATGGAATTCTACATTGCAAAGGAAACAAGTTAAGGCAAGTTATGTTATTTTGACAGAAGCCTTAAAAAAAAAACCAACCCCACCCCAGTGCCAACAAACCACCATCACCCATTTCAATGAGTATAGAAACACCATCCTTTTGTAACAGGTAAGATAGGACAGAGTTCACTTTTGGATACACTTGACTCCTTTCACTCAAGATTATTCAGATCAGATACAATCATCCCAGAGTAAGGTACAATCTTAGCAATGTTTTTATACGAGATTGCTTTAACTTCACCCACCCGCCAAAGACAATTTATTTGCTTTAAAAACCTCACCAATTAAAAAGCACACTTTCCCGGGTCACAATTCTGACCCACTGCTCTTGCATGTACTAAAAAATGTGCAACCCTGCAGAGAAGGGTACGTATGTATGTATAAGATGACTCACACACAGGAGGGGGATACAAAAGCTATTATTTGGTGATTTACATGATTTTATTTTGTAACTGCACAGGTCCATCACACAATTCCAAACACTTCATAAATTATCTAGGATGGTTTTTTTTTTTTTGTTTCTTAAATATCAGGCACGAATGAGAGTCAAAAAAAGGAGTATGAGCAATCCTTCACGTGTTGACATAATAATCCTGAGAAGTATCCTTGTTTAAAAAAGACTGATGCACGGCACACGTTTCAACTAAGAATGCTGGTTTGAAAATCACTGTCCATCGTTCCCAACCCATCAGCATACCAGAGGCATCACAGGGGGCCCGGTTTTGGCCCTTTAAGAATAAAACACAGGGAAGTAGAAGGCAAGTGTTCCTTCTCCCAAAGAAGTATCCCAAATGGTTGGGGAGGATGACGTTTTTAGACAATTGTTTTTCAGACGAACCAACCACGCACATTGGCCCTATGATCAAAGGTTTAGAGTTGCTGCAGCCCAAGCTAAAACGCTCAGCTAAATACAGGTACCATGTCACTTCTGGGGAATGGATGCTCTTGAAGGAAAGCAAAATCAGTGTACAAATATATTCCTAGCTTTTGATAAACTGTTCTTAAAGCTATCTTTCTTTTGAAGGATAGACACAGCATAAACAACAAAAAAGCAAGAACAAAGCAAATCATATATATCCCATCACACAACTTTAAACCATCTGAATGAGAATATCCGCGCAGGATGCTCCTCCCTTTGCTTCTCATCCTGAAAGGATTACGATATCAAGCAATTTAGAAGCCATACGCTACAGCTTTCTTGAGCAAAAAGGGCCTGAACCCACCACTCTTCAAGTAATTTCTGGCCACAAGATTCAAGGTTTTATCAATGGTGACAAAATCCCTACCCTATGTAGAATTTCGTTCTGAATCGTAGGATAAAAATGTCCTTTGATTTAAAAATAATTTCTCCAATTAGGTAGCCTGCTCAGCTAACCAGTGTATTTCTGCACCTCGTTATTTCAGACAGTACCGTCTTCCTACCCCAGTTCCATAATGAAAGCGCATCGGATGGAAAAGACCGCAAGGTCACAACAAGCAAACCATAATACTAAAGGGAGATCCCAGCTGCTTTACCCTCTGTCAAGAAAGCAGAGAAAAATATAAAAAAGTAAAAAAGAAAGGAGGTGACGAGTTATGTTACAAGCCTCCACACTTGCCCCCCCAAAAAAACCCAACAATTATCCTGCATCTGAAAAAAAATTACTCTCAGCAAAACAATTCAAACTTCTTTGCATAGTATTGTTACTTAAAAAGTCTTTTATTCAGAGACAAGCATCGTTCTTAGCTCACATACGCCCACATGTGCACATCTGGATAGCAGCTGAAGTCACCAGCAGATGTTTTGCAACAACCACTACAGATTGATTTTATATTTGGCTGTTCAACCCATTCTACCAAAGTCCTGGAGAGGATCCACCTTATTATCACTGGATTGAAGAAGAAAAAAATCCCAAGGCTTAGAAAGGAGATCAAATAGACCAAAGTGACCTTAAGATAATAAGCAAAACTCTCCCTTGCCATTCACAGCAAACACACTAAGTTTCAAAACTACTTCCCTAGCTAGATTTCAACAACTTTCACCTCCGAAGTGAAACTAACTGGTTGATCCTCCCCTTGGGTCCTCGGAAGGAAGTCTACAGATTTCAGTAAGCTTTCCCATCCATACTTTTACACTTAGAAAGACAGCCCTTCAGCCATCAACCGGTCCTACACACATCTGGATAAGCAAATCCAACAGAATTCAGTAGGCGTTGCTCCCAAGCCAGAATGCATAGGGCTGCTTGCCCTGTAGCTTATGCATAAAGGAAGGTAGGCAGAAATACTACGGTACTAGATTTGAGCATGGCAAAAGTATCTGCCCGCCCATAGCCTAGTCACAACTGCCACCCATTATCAAGGCACCACACACACATTCAAGAATAGTTTCCAATCCATATCATGATGCAATACTGATTTTATGTACAAACGTTTTCACTGCCTGGATGTGTGCGCAGTCTTTTCGAGAAAGTTTGAGAGCAGGACTTGGAGCTACGTTTGTCTCAAACAAAGCAAGGGGGAAGGGGAAGGGATTGAGTCTCCCCCAATGGACGCAAACAGCCAATAGACTAAATTTCCAGGTGTGCCTGGAAAGCAGCACCATCATGTTTCATTCTATTCCAGTCTTCATTCTATTCCAGACAGGGGTGTCTTAACTCTGGGCAACTTTTAAGATTTGTGGACTTCAACTCCCAGAATTCCCAGCCTAGACATGCTATCTAGGAAATTCTGGGAGTTGAAGTCCATAAGGTCTTAAAGTTACCAAGGTTTTAAGAAGTAGATGGTATGCCTCCCCCCCCTTCAATTCTTGGCCTATTAACACAAAAGAATGTCTTTGGAGGCACCTCTCATCCACCATGACTAATCCATGAACAGGATATTGCCACCCAACCATGGGCTGAACAAACATGGAGGACAGTCTCAGATCAAATATTAGTATCAGGATTGAAGGAAACCCTACCAAAATGCTCTCAGGTTGGCCCCCTCTTCTAGACTTAAGCATCAATAGGCAACAGCTGAGCAATAGCCATCATCCAATAGCCATTTGATTTCCCAGAATGCTCCTGAGCCTTGTGGCTTCACAATGCAGGCAATTCCCATAATGCTCAGATGCTAAACACTGGAATACAATGGAGTAATGGAGTAAATGATGAGGGCCAAACAGCAACAGCACAAACTATTGGCAGTTGTCTGGCAATCCTTACTTTGATGCTTACATTCCTGGCCAGGAAGGGCGATGAGAAGAGGTGGACGCCAAAGAGGACTACTAACCAAATACTATTTTTGACTCTCTTCACATCCCTCTTGGAGAATCTTCTACCAGAATTTCACCCCCAATATGCTACTTGCTCACTGTTTCAATTTCACGTGTTGAAACAGATTTTTTTTGTTAAAAATCACTCAATCTTCCAATTCCTTCTCTAAATGAGACACCACACACATCCAAGTATTTCTCTTCCTTCCTTCCCAAAAGCAGGCTTTTGACCATTTTAGCACATCTGAATGCAACATCCTGAGTTTGATTTATAGCTCTGCCCCTGCTCCCCCCCAGATTCACAAGTTTTACAAGCAAGTCAGCTTTAAACTAGATTCGTTGTTGTTTTCTCACACCAAATCCAATATCATAGGAGACATTGGGGGAAGGGGGAGGCTAGAGGTTCTCCAAATCAATTAGTCCCCGTAGGAAGCAACCATCCCTGAGGAATTCTATCTATATTGGTTCAGAATAAGTAGAACCGAAGCTTAAAGGCTCCAAAGATGGGGAAATTATTTTGAAATAATCCCCTCAAGCCATAGTCTGCCTTTGGGATGGGGAGATCAAACAACGCATCACCTTGGGTTTTCTAAAATAAAAAATAAAAAAACAGTCAGCAAAACTTGTAAAGGATTGCCATAAACTATTCTGCCACAATAAGAATTTAATCTACAAGGGCATCCTAACATTTGCAAACTCTGAAGCAATTATACCTATCTCTATGAATATTTTTGCAAAGATTTTTACAGCCCTGCAGAGGATGGTTTAATTAATGTTACTACCTTCTCTTCAGATTAAGCCTCACTTTTCCGCCCCACAATAGCTTATATTTCAATGTTTCCAAACCATGGCAGTTTGAAGGTGTGCGGACTCCAACTCCCAGAATTCCCCCAGCCAGCCATATTGGCTGGGGAATTCTGGGAGTTGAAATCCAAACGTCTTCAAGTTACCAAGGTTGGGAATCACTTGGCATACTCTACGGAAGGTAGTAAAATCTTTCTGCTAGAACATTTTTCACCTTTCTTTTATCTCTCCGTATCAAACAGGGTGAGGAAAAAAAAAAACCCATAAGGGATTAGATTCCACTATGGTAAATGCTAAAACATGCATCCCTTCTGCTCTTAAAAAAAAAATATTGGACCCCTCCCATGCTAACAGGACGTATCTGGATTGAAACAAAACAGGGTTCTCCACAGCTTGGCCCCTTGAAGGAAAAAAAAACCCTAAGAAAATACAAAATATAAGTGCTGTGAATGGTGCCAGGGGTGGGGAGAAGGAATTTCTCCCTATATATATGGGTTTCCTCTTCCCAACTCCCCCTCTTCTGTTTATATCCCAGATACAACTACTTTCAGCTTACAGAATCTACACAGTTTTAGGGAAGACGCTGCAGTTTTCCCTAAAATTTTCCCCATAAATGAACATTCCTACAATCCCATGGACTGTAATTGTGTCCTTCCCTCCCCCCCGCCCTTAAGTCACTCCAGTGCTTTTGGGGAAAAAAAAAAAGACAAGAGAAATCCTCCCACCCACCCACAAACCATACAGAATCCAAGTAGTTTTGTTTGTTTGTTTAAAAAAAAAAAAGAAACCGATCGCAAGAACAAAATTAAAATAAATGTAAAAAACAAAGGAAAAAAAAAAAGGAAAGGAAAAAAAACACTCTCCAAACATAAAAATGCTACGTTTAAAAGTTCAGGCTTGGAGGGGTGGGACAGACAAAGGGGAAAGGTTTTCTCCCTCTCCTCTTTTCACAGTACAAGAAGCTGAGAGAGAAGGTGGGAGGGGGGAAGAAGAAGAAATGAACAGAAGCCCCCCCCTGGGTAAGCTATCCTTCAGTGGGGAGGAAGGGACAACTTTTTTTTTTTGAACTTTTTAAGCAAAAATTAGGTATGTGTCAAAATGCACTGGGAAGGGGAGAAAGAAGGGAAGGGAGGAACAGAATTTAAATAGCT
>JAEANM010003660.1:0-22030 GCA_017656035.1 Myanophis thanlyinensis
ACAATTACAAATGTACACTAAATTCCCTAAAACCCTTTACAGCATTGGGGGTTGCATAATTTTGAACACAACTGTACTCCAATACTCTCCCATATGCTATGCTTCCTCTCTTAGGCAGGCAGGGCCTAGTTCCTCTCGTTACAGGTGCTCCAGACGTCGATCTTTTCCTTCACCGATAAAACACTGGAGTAATTCCAGTACAGGCAGAAGCTTTTATAGTTTTTTCAACTCAAGTCACGTGACCTGTGTGAGCCAATCCAAATCCCAGACATTGGAGTATATGCTTCCCATGATGAGAAGGATCGTATCAGGTAAGACCAACGTCCTTTCTCTCAATAAACTGTACCTCCTCAGTGCCGGCAGCACTCATGCAGCCCCAGATCATGACATTCCCATTACCATGCTTGACTATAGGCAAGACACACTTGTCTTTGTACTCCTCACCTGGTTGATGCCACACACGCTTGACACCCTCTGAACCAAATAAGTTTACCTTGGTCTCATCGGACCACAGGACATAATTCCAGAAATCCATGTCCTTAATCATCTTGTCTGCAGCAAACTGTTTGCATGATTTCTTGTGCATCATCTTTAGAAGAGGCTTCCTTCTGGGACGACACCCCTGCAGACCAATTTGATGCAGTGTGCAGCATATGGTCTAAGCACTGACAGGCTGACCCTTACCCCTTCAACCTCTGCAGCAATGCTGGCAGCATTCATACATCTATTTCCCAAAGCCAACCTTTGGATATGATGCTGAGCATAGGCACTCAACTTCTTTGATCGACCATGTGGTGAGGCCTGTTCTGAATGGAACCTGTCCTGTTAAACCGCTGTATGGTCTTGGCCAGCGTGCTACAGCTCAGTTTCAGGGTCTTGGCAATCTTCTTATAGCCTAGGCCATCTTTATGTACAGCAACAATTCTTTTTTTCAGATCCTCAGAGAGTTCATTGCCATGAGGTGCCATGTTGAACTTCCAGGGACCAGTATGAGAGAGTGAGAGTGATAACACCAAATTTAACACACCTGCTCCCCCTTCATACCTGAGACCTTGTACCACTAACATGACACCAGGGAGGGAAAACGGCTACTTGGCCCCATTGGCCATTATCACTTAGGGGTATACTCACTTTTGTTGCCAGCTATTTAGACATGAATGGCTGTGTGTTGTGTTATTTTGAGGGGACAGCACATTTACACTGTTATACAAGCTGTACTGTATACTCACTATGTTACATTGTAGCCAAGTGTCATTTCTTCAGTGTTATCACATGAAAAGATATACTTAAATATTTACAAAATGTGAAGGGGTGTACTCACTTCTGTGATATACTGTATGTATTTTCTTTGTTTCCATTTTATTAGAGTGGAATATGATTGATTACAATGGAAATTTATATCCTATAATGGAAAACAAACAAATAATATTTTGAAATGCTCTTTTTACCACAACTCTTTTCACCCTAGCCGTTGTCAGCTTAATTAAAATGACTATAAACACTTTTTTAAAATTTCCTGGTTTTCTTTTGGTCTTAAGTAACTTAAGCATGTCTTCTTCCCAGCTGCTTGCTTTTGTTGGTATGTCTTGTTTGATGTATCTTTTTCATAAAAATCAAATCAAATCAACTTTTATTCATCACATGCACAGTCATAGATGGTACGAAATGCAGTGAAATGGGTATGCATATTCTCACTTTTGGGGAAAAATTACCAGCCAAGTGGGGTGAAAATAAAGGCATTAGTAAAATAATAAACATGAAAGTGCAAAAAATTGTGTGTGTCATTTCCTCCGCCCCCCCCCCCAATGCTCTGCATTGTTGTTTTCCAACCAACAATAAAAAAAGGCCTTGGGAATGTGTCATATTTGAAGTAGCTCAATCTGCTTTATCACCTGTCTTCCCTAGAGGGGAGAGATCAAAGAGCAACTGCCACAATCTGTATCCTTCCCTGAATTCTCCAGGGAGTAAGCTACAACAGAAAGAAAGAGGCTATAATTTGCCAACAACAACTCAAGCAAAGTTAGATACCAGAACAAGTTAATATTTTTTTTAAATAGATGTGAAAAGATTAGCAGAGATCTTAACTGTGAGAGAATACAAATGGGAAGAGTAGTAAGTTTGAAAGAAGACAGTTCAAGGGCACAAAAAGTCAGTGACTGAATTGGAAAAAAAATGGTAGAAGGAAGTTGAGATTACTGTGCCTTTGTATTAGCATTTGTATTTAGCATTTGTAAAGTAGACAGACATACAGTTAAACATAATCATGTACCAGAATCCAGAAACAATGAGACAGAAAGAGGGAGGAAAGAGAAAATAGCTTTAAGCTATCAGTTTGGTGAAGCTTGATTAAAAAAAAAAAGTGGACTAAAGATATAGCTAGCATAACAAAAATACCCATACTCCCCATTGGCTAACACTGGGCAGGAAACATGAGTCATTGAACTAAATAAAGTTACCAGAAGATGCATGGAAAATAACGTGCAACGCCCTGTAATTCAGCAGGGAACTCTCTTTTTTTAAAAAACAACATCAATGTCTCTTCCCTTTATGTTCCATTTTGCCAAAGTTTTGCTTTCCTTACTGGAGAAAATGCACCCCCTATCTAGTGGGATGGGGGACTCCTTCCTTTCATTCATCAGGATGGTGCCACAACTAATCTTCACACAATTGTGATGACAAATGCCAAGAAACAGCCCACTTGAAATAGATGGTAATAAAGATTTCTGAAATAAAGCAACTTTAAAAACTCAAGCTATAGACATCATCCATTAATTTTGTGACAGTTTCTTAGTAAATTTCTTAGATCCATAAAATCTGAGTATTACTAATGTTGCTAACGTATAAACAAAGTCAACCCTTCTTGAGCTACAGATCATCCTTTATTTATTTTTAAAGCAATTGTATATATGGCTTGAATGGAGATTAGTAACTGAATTATTCTTACAAACTTCATCTCTTGGGTTTTTAAACTAGGTTGAAGGGACTATTCACCTCAGATTAGAAGAATCACTCTAGGTATAGAATACCCAGATTAGAGATTGAGCAAGGTAAAATATAAATATAGTTGGGAAGGATAGATACTATGGGACTGGCATGAAGATAGAACTGTTTGAACTGTCACCATGCTTCATTTTAAGCTCTGCATAGATCATGATTAGAGGCAGAGCAGATGCTTTGCACATTGAAAGTCCCAGTTTTAAATGTGGCATCTCTAGCTAAAATGTGAAGAACTCAATTTCTGTTGCCAGTCAATGGTCAGATTCAGTGGCCATAAAAATGCTTGTTGATTAATGGAGGGAGTTAATATGGTGTAAAACCCAAAAGATAATTAACCTAATCAACTAAAAAGAAAGAACAGCGAATCAACATTGTTCTTACTATTATTATTATTGCTGCAGTTCAGATCCCATCTTCCAAAAACTGATATTAAAGTGGCCAAAACACATATTGTTACCTGCTTAAGTAATTCATGAAACCTTGAAGATATTCTTGTGGTTTAAGGGCTAATATTAAAATTTCTTGGAGGAATGTTATATTCTCCATATGGTGAGTTTTGTCCAGATAGTATGCTTCTGGAGGACAATGGGAACAATCAACATAAAGACATTTCCCATGCTCCTACATACTAAAGTATGTTGCTTTCATTTCTTATTGGAAACATCCCCATTCTATTCTGTGTTCTGTTATGATTCCAGACCACAGTATTTAAATAGTGTCTTAATTCAGACTATATATGAATATAAACATTGCTAGATATTACTCATTGCCTAACAGATGTGGGCTTTTAAGCAACTTTTAAATTCAGTATGCATAGTGGGAAAGCAATAATCAGCCGTAGTTTTTAAAGAATATGCACTAAAAACTAAATTCATGGACAATCCACTGTATATAAGTAATATATTAAAATTTTACATGTGAAATATGTCTCTGTCATGCTTTAGAAATAGCCTCTGCATAGGAATATTTAAGTTTCAGAAGCAGATGAGAGAAATAATTTAAAAATAAGTATTTTCATTATACATTTAGGCTATAGCCTTTTGTACTTATGGAAATAAAGTTAATTCAAAAACTAAAATTTACTTCTGAGAAAATATGACCATACGTCCCCTATTACACATTTACTCAGACAGGAAAACTGTATTTACAGTATTGGTAAGCCAGTCAACAGGTGTGAGCACTGATCTTGAGCCAAAACAAGGGGAAAGTTTATTAAATTAATCTATTTAAATTTTGATGAACAGTTAATATATAGCCAAGATAGAAACAGATAATAAATATTGTGAAATACATAATAACTTTTAAAATGGTAGCCTATCAGAATAACTCTAGTCTAGATGCACTGTTATTGCATTTAGCAAGTGAAGATGTAGCATGAGAAGATCAGGAATTGCTTTTCTATGTAGAGAAAGCAACCTTGAAGGATCCTGTAATTTATGAATTTTATACTAGGAATTATGAAGCTGAACAATAAAAACCAATGAAAATTATTGTAACTAGCTAATCTGAACTCTTGTGCACTCATCTTTCCAAGACTAAATGGAAGATTTGCAGCCAAGATGTAGATTTCTAAAAAAGAAACTCTTGCTTCTTTGTAAACTCTGCTTTGGATTGTTACATTAATTACTTTAGAGCAATATTTCTCAATCTCAGCAGCTTTAAGATGTGTGAAGTCCACACATCTTAAAATTGCTGATGTTGAGAAATATTGCTTTAGAGTGTAAGCCTAGTACTCCTAAGGAATTGTTCCCTCTTGACAACATTCACTGATCTTTGATTTTTCTTTGTACTTTTGGCTTTTGGGGGTATCTACAGGAAGGTTTCAAAAAATCAAGATGGTATCTTTTTTGACATCCCCTCCTCCCCAAACATCCCTGGGCCTTTGCTCCACCCATTTCTCTATTATTGGTTTGAGAGATTCATTACCAATGAAGCTTTATAAGATTCATTCCCAGAGCTTTATAAAGACAAAATTTAATGGCATTTGGAAATGTCCATGGATTAGGATTATTTCCCATACTTAAATGAACATCATCTGCATGGAACTTTGGATCATGCTGTTTGACTTTAATGGAACTTGCTGTTAATTAATCCAATCTGTTCAGTTTGGATTCACGATGGTAAAATATAACAAGTATTTCAGTACCTTGAATTTGTTTATGAGCATGTATGAGAATTAGAGTCTGTGGGATCAAGCATTTTATATATCAGACTGGCAACCCCCCTTTAAAAAAAAAGCATGGTACAGTACTATGTAAGTGTGCAATTTTCAACATATGCAATCAAGAAACAAGAAAGACCTGGGTGGGGAGATGAGGGAAATAATTCAGTATAGAACTAAATCTCCACCCCAGATTTCTGGCAGAAGAACAAGGGTGCTGTTATATTAGATGTGTTGGTTGGGAGAACAAATACCTTTTAGAGGATTAACATTAGGAAAAAGTCAGGATTAAAGTAGAATTAGCACAGTTGTGTAACTGAAACTGCCGCTCACCAGTTCAAAGGCAATAAACCTCTGGCCCACCACCGCTGCCAAATGACGAGAAGGTAGAATTCTTTATAATCACGAAAACATGAAGGGAGGGGAAGCGTTTCAGAGAAATGTTTGAGTATTTTATGACAACCTCTGAAAACCTCAGATGCAACACAACGCAGACACCTATTAATTTATTCCTTTGCCTGGTCTGAGAGGGTGGATCTCCTGTCTAATCCTGCCCTTCAGGATTCTTAATTTCCAGGACTGCTCAACCCAGCCAGGCCTGTTTAACAATTCCTTTTCTGAATGAGACTCTTTGAAGAGGCCTCCTTTCTGTTCAGTGACATGAAAGAGATACTGAAGCTGATTATCAAAGGCATGCGCTCTAAACCACCAAGCGTCTAATGCCCCAGGGAAGTAATATTATCTCTGCCTTCAGATTTTACATCCTTCCCCCACCCACTGGACAAAGACATTGGTGGTTAACTTGAAATCTTCTCCTCCATGCCTCCCTCCCGATCGGTTTTTTTTTTTCTTTTGCTCTCTCCTGTTCTCTGTCTTTTTTATTCATTTCTATTTGAGATATTAATCTGAAAGGAAATAAATTAATAGCTTAAACTTGTAGGTCATGCTATGGGAGTATGTTGTTTTGAATTAGATACAACAGCAATTTCAAATGAATTGTTCCAGACCAATGTCCCCACCTCCTTTTGACTCTTATGGCCTGCGACAGATTGCCCCTGAATGGCAGTCTTAAGAGAAAAGACATGCCTACTCAGGGGTTTTGTTTTTGTTTTTTGGAATATCAGAAATATTAATATCTCTGTCAGTGTATGGAAAGGTTTGAGAAGTGAACTATACTTTATAAGCAGTCTGAGGTTGGCATGTTTAAGTGAGCAGATGAGGGTGAGGTACTATAGTACCCAGCCTTTTATGTTGAATTGCACACAAAAAAAATGGATAATAAAGATTTAATACAATAATAGAGTTGGAAGGGACCTCAGAGATCTTCTAGTTCAATCCCCTACTGGAGCAGGAGACCTACACTACTTCAGCTGTTGTCCAATCTCTTCTTAAAATCCTCCAGTAATGGAGCACCCAATTCATGTTCTTTATAGGGAGATGGAAGGGTCTCCATCATGATTACTTTTTAAAGTCAATGTATTTCTTTTAATGGTGAAAACATGCAAAAGGTACAGTCTGAAAAAGACATTCGCTTTCCATGTGTTGCTATGAGACCTTCCCTCAGAAGGATGAAAACTCTAACAGGTATCACACAAGCATGTTGTTGTTTCTCTGCTTTTGGCCTATATAATTATTTAGCTGACATTCCCACTTTTTACCCACCAAGCCTCCATTCTTTCCCCCACCCACCCACCCCAAAAAGAATGTGCATATTCTTCACTTATTAAGGCCTAATAAAAGTTCAGGTTAATGTTGGAATCTTGAATGCAGACTCATTTTGAAGTATTGTTATAAATTGTAGCCCTCTAATATATATCAAATACAGTCTTTTTTTTTATTAGTTCAAGAAGTCAAGTCAAGGCTAGATGGAACTTTAACAAAAGAAACCTATCTGGGCACTAGTTTTATTGCTACACTGAAAGCAGAGATTTAGACAGGATGCCTAAACCATTCTGGGGAACAGAAAAGGTTAAACTTTGTTTTTATTTTTTTGGAGGAATCTGGCATCCATTTATTATTGAGTACATAATTGTTATAGTAATTGAAGCATAATCTAATCTACAATTGAAATCCCTGTATTGTTGGTACTATCTTTTAGATCAATAAGGAATTTACTCTAAATCTAAAAGATCAATAATACGTTTCAAAGATCAATACATTTCACAATTTATCTGCCAAAATAAATTATTTATATTGACTTTAAAGTTTATCAGAAAAAAATGGTCATACAAGAATCCTATATACAGAAAGTTGCAAACAACCTCAGTTAACTGTTCCCCCCCCCACAAATTTCAGATCTGTCTAATATGCCATATTTCTACCACAACTGCAATTTCACATCTTCATTTGTGAATTTGATTTGAACTGATAATCTGTTTATATCTCTGTCTGTCTGTCTGTCTGTCTGTCTCTCTCTCTCACACACACACAGAATTTTCAAATTTAACATTTATCCACATTTTACCTAAACTTCAGTAAATTTTGTAGGCACAAGTATAAAGATAACACCTGATTTAGCAGTTTTTTTTCCAATGGCTTTTTTAAATAAATAGGCTTTTGTTCTTCTGGAGATAATAAGCCATCATTTATTTGTGATTAGTTATATCTTGCCTGAAGCCATGCATTTTTTGTAAAAGCAATATAATGGAAGAGATTATGAATAACAGCAGTATAGCTATCTTGGTACATAGGCATTCTCTGCATGCCACAAAATATCCAAGGATTTAAATGGAATACATGGCTAGCTTACATTCTCTACCCTATACCCCATAAAGAGGAAACAAGGCAAAATTCTCCCAAAAGAAAGCAACATTTCCTTTGTAGAATGCACGTCATAATCCATTTATTGGATGGATGTGTTTCCGTACAGTGGAAAGCATGTATAAAAGGAAAAGGGTCACAAAACTATATATACTTGGGAAAATTGTATCAAAAATGTGCACAAAGCTTATATGCATTTCCGTGGGGAATGCAAATTGGTTGCAGAAATGTGATGGAACTTGCTGGTATTTAGAAAAGTAATCCAAGCAATTATAACAAGCAGATTAGCCCAGTGTTACATCTGATTTCCTCACATATATATCTAAAAGTCTCAATAGTGGCCACACCTGCTTATCTACTTCTAACTGCAAACTCTGCAAAGTTCAGATCTCCCAATGCTGTGGGCACAACATAGCCTCCTTTGATGAAAGCATGGAGACTAGCAAAAATCTCCAAACCATTCTTTGCTTGGTTTAGTAGTTGAACATGAAAGTGCCTATTCATTTATGTATAATAAAAATAGTACAGTGAGAATATAGCTGCACAACATCCATCTTTCTTATGCTCTTGTCAGCTTTTGGCTGTGAATTAGCCTAAGAAAATCCTGTCAAGGCTCTTTGCAACAGCTCACAAAATAGTTCTGTCTGCAAGCTACCATATCCTCTAGTAGCCATCCCCTCCTGCTACTTTATCTTCCCAACGTTACATTCCAGTTTTTCTGGAATGAGTGAGTCTTTTTTTCTTTTTCTTTTGGTACCTTCGAGTCTGTCTTGTCTCTTGGCAACTGCCAGGACAAGACCATACAACTTTCTTGGCAAGATTCAGGACTGGCTTGCAAGGAAACTTTCAGTGATGGAAGGGTGAATTGAAGTCCCATGGATAGCCTGAAAATGGCAGCTGTATGCAGAATCTGGACTGCTGAAATCTCACCCCCCCCCCCAAAAAAAGAAAAGATCTTGAGATCCACCCATTTATAGTCCAGACAGATGTTTTGTTTTGTTTTTAGAGCAGATGGAAGAAACTTGTCACTATTAACAAGCATGACATATTTTTGCAGTTGCTTGCAAAATGCTGATATGGGATTCTACCAAACTCATAGCTGTCGATATAGCCTTTAGGGACTCAAGTTAGAATGAACCTTCCTTCTTAATCACTTTGAATTTCACTTTTTTTTCCTGCTGCTTTTTAAAGATTGATAACCTTCAGAGCCACAAGTGTGATTGTATTCACTGGGTGAGCTTTTCTTCAATCCTTTAAATAAAAAAGTTTGAACTAAATGTCTGCTGGTTTCTAGGATGGTTCCTCAACCACTACACCAAGAGAGCCAAGAAGACTCAGTGTGGTGTAATAGGTAAGGCACTAGCCCAGAAACCAGGAGACTGGGAAGCAGTGGTGGAATTCAATTTTTTTTTACTACCGGTTCTGTGGGCATGGCTGCAGGGTTATGTGACTGGGTGGTTAGTTTCTGTAAGCAGGGCAATAAAGATTAAGCTAGAAACAACACCAAAATGCTTTTTTCTTGCCTTTCTTACAGGATTAACCTTGTAAAGTGGAAAAAAACAAAAGGAGATTTCTTATAACAACTGGTTCTCCGAACTGCTTAGAAAATTTACTACTGGTTCTAGTGGCAAACCTGCCAGAACCTGCTGAATTTCACCTCTACTGTGAAAACTAGATCTAGATAGGGGGGAGGGGCATATTAAGTTAAGTTAGTTGTAGATATACAAATTTTAAAGCATTGAAATGAACATGACTACATGCAGGTATTACAGGGGTTGTTCTAGAAAAAAGTAAAGATCAGCTAGCAAAAAAAAAATGCAGTACTTGAAAGTCTAAGAAGAAAATGAAACAAGGATACATTTGTGATGTTAATAGAGGGTGACATCATCTGCTCCTCACAAATGGTTACTCTCCTGTACTGATAATGTACAATTTGGACAAGTGGATCCCTTTACATGTTTTGAAATAACCTTGTTTTTGTTTCTTCTATGCCAAAATAGCCTTTTTCCCCTCCATTACTTATTGTCCCTTAAGTGAGTGATCCAGTAAATAAGAATCAGCGTAGAACTGAAAACAGTGAAATAAAGGGGATTTTATTTTGACTTGTTTGTTTTATTGCTTTTACAGTTTAATGTCTTGAATTAAAAATATTAATTCATCTAATCATTTCAAAACGTGAACCGCATGTCAGATAGAGTTCTTTCTATAAATGTAAGCTGTGTATGTGTTCCTCTTGCTTTCCCCATTAAAAAAGCTGGTCTAAAAACTTCAGGCATTTGGTATAATGGTTTTAAAATGTTTGTACTATGTGAGTAAACAATTGCACATGTGACTAAACAATTTACAAATCTTCTAACAGAGATTTCAAGTGTGTGGCTCCATATCCCCTTCTCAACTTAAGTCTACTGATGTGGGCCAAAACTCTATTGTTTATTGCTCTACCACTCTTTTAAATTCAATGGCTCAATTCTTTACATTGTTTCCATGCAAATTCTCTTAACAAATACCTTTGCAAGCTATTGTTAAAAGTCTGCCCTATAAATATGTTTTTAGTTGGCTTATTGGATTTATTTGCAAGGGAAAAAAGAATATATCTCCATTCATACTGTTTTACACTGAGAAGTGCATTTTTCTTTGCTTTATCTGAATCTGAAGTTAACTAAGTTCCTTTCCTGTTGGCCACAGTCTTCAACCCTGCTTTAACCATTATCAAAGAGATTCTGGTAGTCTTAAACTATCAGTATCTCTTTGCTAAGAAATGACAGACTGAAGAAATGGTAGACTAAAGATAACAATGGCAGATAGAAGAGCCAGCTAGTAGAGCAGCTCTGCAATAATTCCTCTACACAGAGAAGGAGAGGACTTGAGATTGCCCACAAGTGCTCCAGATACCGTAGCTGCTCCTTGTAAGGAGTCTACAAAACAGCATCTCCAGTGGGTTTAGAGCTCTGGAAAAAGAGAGGAAGACATCTTGCTCAAACAGCAGGTAGTATCTTTGAAAGGATACTTTCTTTTCTAATCACTTTCAGAAATTGCTTTTTAACTGTCGTTCAGCTATTAGGAACATAAAGGGAAGTCATGTCCACTATTACCAAATGTTCCTTAAATCCAGAAATACATTATTCATCAGGATGCAAAGATAAGTCAACAATGCAAATTTCACAGTAATTTACAGCTATTAAACCAAGGTTTCATTGTAGTTTTGTTTACCGTATATCTGGGAAGGTTACTAGTTTCAAAATTCTCCTGAACTACCATGATAAGCATTTCCTGGCACAGTAATTCACGGTGCAGTTGAGCATCTTGCATGTGTCTGAAAAGAAGTTTAATTTGTTTTCTTCTGATTCACACGTTTTTTTCCAGTAATGGGACATAAAAACGGAGTAGCTGTTCAGTTCCTGGAATATACCTATCAATCATATTTTCCTGTTAACATGTAAACACTGAGTATATCACCCAATTGTTACGTGTTGCTGTTAGTGACAAGGGGCCCTGTCTTCCTGTAGAATGTCTCTACCTCATCAGATATCCTGGTTTCTCAAATGTACCAGTCAGATGGAAAAATTCTGCTGTAGAAGCTGCCTTTGAAGTCCAAGCACTAGTTTCTTTTCCTGGCAACTATGAAGGGCATCCTTGCAAATTTCCTACATTCATCTCTCTCTCCCCCTCTCTCTTTCCTTCCCCCTTCTCTCTCACACATACAAACACACACACCACATGAGCATTTCCATACAAACTACTAATCCAGCCGGTGAGTATAGATTGGAGACTCAAGCACTGTGTGATAAAGGTCACTGCTCTAATATCATTTTCTCCTCTCTATACTTTTACATACTTATTTCAGATTTTGGAACTTGCACCCTTCAATCTGTGAGCTAAGAGAACTCAGTAATCGGGAAAAGTTGTTCTTTTGCTTATGTTGGCAGAACCTGGCTAAGTTGTTTAATTCAAACAATTATACACTTCTGTGCCAACAATAGCATTAGTGTTTAGACTTATATACTGCTTCCTAGTTCTTTACACCCCTCTCTAAGCGGTTTACAGAGTCAGTGTATTGCCCCCTAACAATCTGGGTCCTCATTTTACCAACCTTGGAAGGATGGAAGGCTGACTCAACCTTGAGCCAGTGAGGATCGAACTCCAGGCAGTGGGCAGAGTTAGCCTGCAATACTGTATTCTAACCACTGTGCCACTATACCTACTACTTAGAAAGAGGAGAGCATTTTGCAAGCAGACTCCCTAAACTTTCCAGATATTAGCTTTGTGGACTTCAGAGATTAGAGAGCATAGAAATCAAGCAAAACCTAGACACAGAGAGCATTTAAACAAACCTTTTCCCCTTCAGGATCAGAAATATGACTGTAGTCCCTAAAAGACTACATCACACCATCACAATCATCAGGTGTGTTATATTTTCCAGTAGACTTGGAAATGATTGGTCTCAGACTATAATTCCACATACTATTGAACATCAGGATAACATAATATAATCTGAAAAAAAAACCCACCTTCAGTTATATATAGCATGATTCCTATATTCTGCAATGGCAGATCTGTCCATGTATGTTTTCTCAAAGAAATCTACTTCTCAAGCAATTCCAAGTTTCTGAATTTTCTGCTGTTAGCGAGAATTAAAGGTTATTACTCAAGGCTCAGCTGAGTTTCCAGACGGTCATTATTTTTTGCAATGCTTAGTGTGAAGTGTGATAATGGCCTAGCATCTATGAATTGTTATCAGGAGCTTTGGAGTAAGGTGCCACTGACACAAAGAACTTGATAATTCAACTCCAAAAAGAAATCCAAACCTAAATAATGCTACAATGCAGTCTGAGAGACTGTTATTGAAAAATGTCCAGAAGTTTTAATTGGTGCAAAAGGAACTGGTGCATGATCTAGTTCACTGACGGCGAACCTTTTAAGCACTGAGTGCTCAAACTGTGCGTACATGCATGCCCAAACTACAAGATGCGCATATGCGTGCACACTCACTTGCCTGAACATGCATGCGTAAGCATGCACACATGCACAGGAGAGACCCTGGGGCAACGGTGCATGTGTGCCCACAGAGAGGACTCTGTGTGCCACCTGTGGCATGCATGCCATAAGTTCACCATTACGGATCTACCTGTTTCTTCAAAAAGGCGACCCACCTTGAAAAGAAGCCCTATCACATATTTGAGTGCATGCAATGAAATTAAGCCCCATCTACAAAATTAGCCCTAATTAAGACCCTGCCCACCTTGGGATGCAGGAGGCACACAGGTAAAAAATAAGCTAGGGTGGGGATGTGGGGAGGTAGAGCTGCCCTACTTACCAGACCTTGCAGACTCCGACACCTGCCTCATCTTCTGTGGCTACTTTTCTGCGGATGCTTGCCACCACTCGCATGCATCGCCCCAGCCTTCAGATGCCTTCTGGAAAGCCCTCTGCAGCTGATAATAGAGCTTTGGGGTGATCCGGAGCTCTGTTATTGTCTGCAGAGGGCTTTCTAGAAGGCACCTGAAGACAAAATGGAGGCCGGGGTGATGCACGCGTGTGGCAGAAAGCAGCTGCAGAAGCAGTAGTCCAACAACGGGGTCCTGGTCAGCGAGGCTATGGGTACCACTGCCACAAGGTGAGTCAATAATTAGAACCCTCCAAAAAGAAGGTCTAGCCTTTTTTTGTGGGTCAAAAGAAAATAAGACCCGGCCTTCTTTTGGGAGAAACACGGTAGGTATTTAAATCCATATTTTGTAAACATAGTTTTAAGTATTGTTTTTAATCTTAATCTTAAACCTTAAGTGGCATAGATTTACTATCTTAAATGCCCCTCTTAGGTACAGAGTGTTTTGAATAACACCATTTTAAGAGAAATTATTTTAAAGATGCCTGACTTTTTTGTCAGCTTGTTGGAGAGGGTCTTCTCCTGCATTACTCCAAAATATGGGATGCACTCCCTAAGGAGATGCATTTAGTCCCAACTCAGGAAAGCAGTAAAGATCTTCCTCTTCAGAAAGACTTTCAAGTTGCCCAAATAATAATGTTAATTGTTTTCTTTCAGTTCTTTCTGGTTTACATATTATTATTTGAAATTTTTTAATTGAAAAGAGAAAATGTCAATTCAGCAGAACTCAACTTTTGTGATGACATCACAAATAAAGCAATGTAATTTTTGTGGCAACAACATAGACATAATTTGCATTTGCTTTCTTCTGGATTTTTTCCTCAATTCCCAGTCAGCTTGCATCTCTTATATTCCCTGTTAATCCCTACCAAAGTTCTCAAGGCCCATCCTGTTTAATTTTTGTGCCACGTACATCTCAGTGCTGAGATATTTTAAAATTAGCATTAACAAATACAGTCAGGAAGGATAAAGAGGTTTGAATTCAGTAAAATCTGATGTGACTCCAAAGGATACAGTGACAATATTTTCTTGGAAAAAATAAAGGACAAATTTGAAAAGAGGGCAAACCTGAAAAACATTCATAATGGTAAAGACATTTAATTGTTCGTGCTTATAACTTTGTTTTACACAGGAAAATTCAGGAGCAAAAACAAAAAAAAGTTGTTCCAAAATGTATATTGTAATAAAAATAGCTAAAATCAACTAGCCTATATAAATTTAATTTCAAAACAATTTGGTGTTTTCACATGAATGTGAAAAGACTCTGCATTAAGGGGTACCATTTGTATGGTAAAAGTTCAATGACCAAAATAAAAGACAAAAGTGGTTTTTTGAAAAATCAGTCTAAAGGACGGCTTTCTGAAATAAAGAGCTCTCCTTTGTAATAAAGGATGTATGTTCACTGTACCAAAGAGGCAAACTGAGAGATGAAATAAGGAGTTCTTCTCTTCCAAACTGTCTTTAATGGGATGGGATGGCCCACAACCCATGCTGGGTCCATGATCAGTGAAGCCCAATAACACACACACCCACACACACACGCACGCACGCACGCACACTCCAGAATGGAGAGTACTATAAGAACAATTATCTGAAACAGAAGAAAAAAACACAAAAGGAGTTCTCCCAAACCTTGTGTGATCCCTCACATCCCTGTTTTTTTCTTTATAGGAACAAGGGGGTTGATTTATGCTGTTGTGCCAGTAACAAATAAGAGGGATTTATGCTTCTCTTAGCAAATTCTGTTATTAACCAGTAATTTTGCCATTTGCTATACATGCACTCTCTTTCAAAACAGCATTCAAATCCCATTTCCCTCCCATCGTTTCCCTTTCCCTCCACATCTTAGTTTTATTTCCTTGTTCATATTCACCTTGTCATATGATACAATGGAGTTGCATCTAGGCAAGCGTAATATAGTTTTAGAAATCATCTTATTCAGCACTTGAATAATCATCTTAAAATCTGAGCAGAGCAGACTAAATAATAAGAGCAGGATCTTAAGGCCTTTTTCCATCAGACAAATTATAAGAAAGATCTTTTGGCTTGGAGAATACAGAAGAGAACAAAACCCTTGCAGATACACACTTCTGCCTTAAGCTTCATTTAAACACCTGTCATTTGGAGACAGTTGCATAGCTGAATTGCATTTATACTTCTGCAACTGTTAATGTTCTGGCTAGGGCCGTGATGGCGGACCTAGGGCATATATGCCCTAGCTGGTACGCAGAGCCATCTCTGCTGGCCTGCCAGCAATTGCCCCAACTCACTGTGCATGCGGGCATGTGCACGACTCCTGCGTGACTTCTGCCTGACTGTGCATGTGCGCAAGAATCCATGTGTGGCTCTTGCGCATGAGACTCCTGCATAACTGCACATGTGCAAGCATCTGCAGTGTGCACATGTGGACAAAACATGTGTGAATCGCACATGCACGAAAGAAGTGCATGCGCATGTATCACACACCCGTGGATACACACCATGTGTGTGCATGCTCACATTTGGCACTCAGTGCCGAAAAGGTTTGCCACCACTGGGCTAGGGAGTGCTCAAACAACAATGTGCCTTGTCTTCTGCCAAAGTTCCAACCAATTAGCATGCAAAATGTGCATCTCCACACAATGCACAGTTGAGATTTGGAAAGTGAATGCGTTGGCTTGTCTGCAACCATCTGCAGCCTATGCTTATTCATCAACTCCTTCCCAGCCCAGGTATCCATCAACACCAATGTGCAGTTGTGAGCAAGTTTAAATCAAAGCTTTAGCCATTGTGATTTGGCCAGCCTGTTGGGGGTTCTGTGCTTTATGCTTCTGCCAGTTCTTCTTAGACTGCTTTATCCAGAGCGTAAACACTTCCACTGCTTTCTTGGGTTTTTCAACGGTGAAAGAAACTGCTAAGTAAGGCCAACCTGACAAAGAGTATTCTCAGTTTTTGGAAGTCTGAAATGTGAGAGTTTGTGACTTGCAAGTTATTGCTGATTTTAACAATGGTAATCACTTCACTCTTCAGACATAAATGAGAACTGGCAGAAAGGAAAACTCTGGCTGATCTTTTAATTTTTATAATCCTCAGATGGTTTTGCAATCTCATCTGTGGATGCATAATCACTCGTCTGGCTCGTACTTCAGTATTGTTTCATTGTTTACTCTGCTTTGTTTATACTGCTTGAAACCATTGCACTGAGCAGAACATCGACTCCTGTTGTGATGAAAGTTAAAAAGAGCATGGGGGGGGGCCTAAAGTTTACTTGTTTGTAATGTCAAGATGATTCAGGATGAAAGATCATTTCAAACACTCAGGCTGACCGGGTGTTATTGCTTTTAATCAGATGTCTTTCTAAAGTATAACTGGGAGAAGATAGAAGCTGGACAGAGCATATTATCACAGTTCTTTATTTCTAAAGAATACTGTGTACTTTTTAGTGAGGTACTTGAAATATTAGTAAAAGGGAATAGGATGCACAATAATCCATGCCTTTAACCATAGGGGAAATTCTTCATTCAATGGAAGCTTTGCTACATTTTATCTGACCAAATGGAATAAAGTGTTCCATTCTGTCTTGTTTCCTACTCACTACATTATTAGGCTTCCTTTTATTTCCAGTTGGAAAAAGTCACTTTTGATGTCTACTGAAATTGGTAAAATTAAAATATGTTTCTATAGATCTTGCTAGCACAAAATTGATTGATTGACCTTGAGTTTTGTGTTGTTTTAACTGTTAATATATAACTGCAAGAATTTGTAAGCAGGTTATAGACAAGGCAAATATATTCTGTGTAAATGGTGAGAAAAGAAGTATATTTTATGTGTTTGTTATATACCCCATTGATCCTCTTAAAACAAAAGGATGGGTTTGTATCTTTTTTCATCCTTAGTTATTTTCAGCCACCATATAATAAACACTCTAATTATTATACTGCTATTAATTGTGGTGAGCCTCCAACTTCTGGTTCTAGACTTTTGTCAGACATTGGGTCGGGAATGATGATAACTCTGTTTTCTTTCAGATATCTGACTCTGCATTCAGGAATCAGCTAACAGTCACACTCAATATATTATTACTATGAAGAAACTGGTGTGTAGCAGAATTGAGAAATCATGCTGTCATATGTCAGCCTGAGGGTTAAAATCTTAAGTCTTTGTCCCTGTCTTTTTCCATTCCCTGTATCCATTCTTTTCCCAGCCTGGAAAATTTTCAGGATTGGAATGCACCTGCTCCCTATTTACATGATAACTCTCTCTGGTTTAAGCAGCCTTGCAAACTTTAGCCATTGCTACTCTGATCCAATGAAAATATGTCTTGATTCCTCTTTCTATTCCCTTCTTTGTCTTCTAAAACTTTTCTCTGTGATGGGGGCGGGCATTTCTGTTTGCAAGAAGATAAAATAGGCCTAGCAGGTGGGAACATGTAGATTCTTGACATTCTTAAAGAAATATAACATGACATAATTATTGCATAAGTATGTATACATGATAGGAATACTAAGAGTACATTTCTAATAATCTAGCATGAATAAATGTAAAATCTATAAATATTCTAGGCAGATTTTATCATCTGAGATGAAGCAAAGAATTATCTCTAGCTCTAAGAAAAATAGCAAAAGTACTTTTAATTAATTTTCTAATTAACTCAGGTTTGAAAAATATTGGTTAATACTTATGAAAATGTGGATTTTTTTAGAATAATTATGTCATTAAAATTACTTTAATTTTTATTGCATTAAATTAGCTAATTGCAGACATGATTACAACAAGATTCAAGACAAGATTTTGGAAGAATGACTTTTTTCATTTTAGATGCTGACCTATATTTTTCTATGACCATAATTTTAATATACTTTTTCCCATAGCTAAAACCTATGGTTATTTACTAAAACAAATCTAGCCGTAACTAAATCTACCAATTTATCTATGAATCAATAAACTGAATTAAATTTGCTCATATTCTTATTTTCTCTGTTCTTTTTGCAGAATGCTCAATCCTTAAATGAAACTGGGTGTGATCATTGTGGTTACTTGTAGGAAAGTGTGTTTAGGACTGCAGCCTTGTATAATGTAGTGCTTTTATGTACATAGATTAACACCATCTGTTGTTTGGAGATAAAAGGGAATTAATATTAAATCTTTTAAGCCTGCCATTCTTTAAAGTAGTAGTTCTTTCCCATAAACAAAATCCTGCTCCCAAAGGCCCATGTTAAGATCTGAAGAAAGATTTCAACAGCAAAATAGCCACTTTGAATGTATGCCCTGTCATATTATAATATATTCATTCTAATTTAACCCTCATTAGCAGTATTGACAGAAGAGAGGCTATTTGCAAGGTCCAAATTGGCCGTGTGTTCTTTTTATTAGTGACTTGGATGAAGAGAAGCAAATGCTTATCAAGTCTTCAGATGACGCAAGCAAAACTCTGAATTCTGGGAGTTGGACTACAGGTTTAAAAGTTTAAAAAACACAGTTGCAGGGCTACCTTATCTGAAATGAATACAAGCCAAGAGAACAGAGTAATGTCTGTGTTGCCAAGCAGTGGTCATCTGGGGGCTTGCCGGCCACATGTGGTAGCTCTAAATCACTTGGAGGTGATAGGCTCCCCTCCACTGGTCTGGATAAATTCAAGCACACAGGATGGACAGCCTCTGTTGGGGATGCTTTCAATTGGAATCCTGCATAGAACTGTATGGTGGGGTTCACTCAAGGAAAGCAGTTTATTTTATCTGGAGAGATCCATCCACCCAAGCGGTTGCATTACTTTCAAATGCAAGAGAATACTTATGGTCTTTATTTTACACTACTGAAGTGAAACAGTTGGGTGGAAAAATTTACCCAAACATTATGAAAAGTTAGGATCTCTGCCTTTTTAGATTTTAGAAGTAACATTACATCATTGATTACAATTCACATGTGGAATTACTTCCCTAGAGAAAGCTTAGATACTAAGGAAGTTGTCCTTATTTTTTCTTCCAAATTTATGCTGTCCTAGATTCCTCATAATCATGCAGTTTGGGAAAGTTGTACTAAAACTCTCCACTGACGCTCTCCCCCTCTGGTCAGAGAATTTAATATGTTAAAATCACAGTTAAGGCAGAAATCTTCTATTTATTGTATAAATCACTAAAGATAGCTACAAGCTTCCTTGGCAATTGACTGTGGTTGAAGAAGGGTGATATTGTGAGGAAATAGTAAAGCAAGTTTATGCAGTAGGACATAAAGATGAGTCCTAACAATTTTATAATGGTTCCTCCCAGATTGTCCTCATTTATTCAAATCAGAGGTGAAATTCAGCAGGTTCTAGCAGCTTCGCTAGAACCAGTAGTAAATTTTCTAAGCAAAACTGGTTGTTAGAAGAAATCTCCTTTTTTCCCCACTTTACAGGGTTAATCCTGTAAGGAAGGCAGGAAAAAACAACATTCTGGTGGTGTTTCTAGCTTAATCTTTATTGCCCTGCTTACAGAAACTGCCTACCCAGTCACATGACCCCGCCAGTCATGCCCACTAAGCCAAACCCACAGAACCAGTAATAAAAAAAATTGAATTCCACCACTGATTCAAAGCATTGTTTTCTCACACTTCACTAAATGTTTCCAGGTTTCTGTAAAAGTTGATGAATTGTATAAAACCTGCTACAATGTCAGTTTCATCCCAGCCACTTTGCATGATTTTGGGGTGTAAGATTATAGGAAGTTATTAAAAGATACCACTAATTCTGAAAGCCAGTGCTACTTCTATATAATGAAGCCTTAAAAAAATCCCATAGATAGCAGCACAGTGTTCTTACCAAATGAAAATGTTCTGTTGGTGTGAAGGTATGTTTCATGCATATTATATTTTCCCTACTTTGACAAGCATTGATTTTTTAGAACTGCAAAACTGGAAGAATGCTAAGAATTGGTACATTCAGACTCCCATAATAAGCCTTTTGTGCTATCTCTTTTGATTAATATTTAAATAAAACTGACTTTGTTCCATGCAAATGTTGCTTGCTGAGAATAAGCCTTTTGACATTGTCCTATGCTGATTTTATCATAGCAACGTGTCTTCATAGAAGTTTGGCAATTCTGAAAATTAAGAGAAGTATTGCCATGAATAGCATCTACTAGAGACATGTTCTTTATTGTATTTACCCATTGGAAGAGATTTATTTTAATTCATCAAACAGGTTTTCATAATCTTGTCCAGTTTCACTTTTATTTACATTTACTGAGCAATCTTTTTTTCTGTACCCAAGATGGTGAAACAAACTTTGACAATGGCAAAGGATTCCGAGCAGAACCAAGCCTGATAATGTCTTTCAAGAAAGTGAAACTCTGCCCTCAAGTGGAACCTTTGAAAAAGGAGAAGCTTTTCTGAGCCTTGTGTCAATTTATTGTGCTTATTGTCCACCTTTCGAATTACAACGCCCAAGCAGGATAAAGGATAAAGGAAAATGCAATGTGCTGAGCAGCTGAAATAAAAGGAAGGAAAGTGATGACTTGGTCTTCAGTCCACAGTCCAAGCAAAGATTACTTTCAAATAATTATTTCTCTCTCCCTCTTAAAATCTGCATTTGATTTTTTTCCCTCTGTTCTTCCGATATTTTTTCAAATATCTTCCAGTCTTTCTAATTTAGTTGCAGTTTTAATTTAAAACTTTAATATTACAATATTTAACTGTATTTGATTAATTTAATTAACAGAATTTAAATTGAAGTGAAAAAGGTTTGATTTTTCCCCCTATCCCTTCTCAAATTGTCTTGCGTCAATAAAAACATCCACACCCTTGTCTACACCTCCAAATTATTGCTAGTGGTATGTCCCAAATTAAGGTAATCATCAGTGCTGGCTAATATTCTATAAACCTTAACTTCAGTTCTGGAACATGGGAACAACAGTAATAATAGATGACTGTTGTATCAAAATAATGTATAATAAGCCTACTTCTATCAAATGCTATAGAAAAGCTAGGTATGATATTTTATTTTTAAAAATTATTTTAGAAAGTTATAAGGTTGATTGCCTCTGCAGCTTTGAAACACATAAAGTAAAAAAAAATACAGTACAACTAAAGCAACCAATAGATCAAACACCCTAACCAAAGCAGCCATTAGAAGATAAACACAAAAGAATTGCCATTTACTCTAACTCAACGCCTTGAGGGAAAATCAGGTTTTTAAAGCTATTTTGAATATGCCGTGTGTGTGTGTGTGTGTTTGTGTGTGTGTGTTGAAATTCAGCCAGATCACATCCATCGCCCAAACCAGTAGTAGAGATTTGAAACTGGTCCTGCCCACCGGCCCTGCCCTTATCCTTCCTTATAAGAGCTTCATTTTTTTCTTACTTACCTGAATCCACTGTTTGGAGCATCTATGGAGCCTTGATCCCCGCTGCCTCTGGTGCCTCTAAAAGCAGTTTAAAGAGCCGCGCTGCAGCGCATTTGATGTGCATGCATGTGCACCGAACCGGTAGAAAAAACAATCGGATTCCACCCCTGATATGTGTGTGTGTGTGTGTGTGTATCTCCTTCACTATATAAATTGAGAAAGTATAATTCAGTTCTGGAGGTTGGATTAGGACCTGGGAGATACAAGTCTTTTTGGCTGTGGAATGTACTAGTCCATCTTATCCAAAAATATTGCTCTGAGAAAAATTGAAGAAAATGGTAGTACGAATGCTGTATTTAGCGCCTAGAGGAAAAATAGTATATCTCAAGAAAACAAAATAATAATCCTCTCATTTTTATTCCTGGAATAATAT
>JAEANM010003661.1:0-22029 GCA_017656035.1 Myanophis thanlyinensis
CCCGGTCCCAAGCCATGGAGCGCTTTAAAGGTGAGAACCAAAACCTTGAATCGCACCCGGAAGGCTACAGGAAGCCATTGCAGCTCGCGCAGGAATATCATGGATTAATTCCTCCACAGACAATGGAAAATTTAGAATGCAGTACTGCAGACTACTTCTGCTGACTGCTGGCTGCCTGCAGTTCAGCAGTTCAAGTCTCACCAGCTCACGGTTGACTCAGCCTTCCATCCTTCTGAGGTCAATAAAATGAGAACCCAGATTGTTGGGGGCAATATGCTGGCTCTGTAAACCACTTAGAGAGGGTTATAAAGCATTGTGAAGCGGTATATAAGTCTATTACTATTGCTATTTTGGATAGCTTCTTTGTCCAGTAACAAAGTGATGAAAATGTAGAAAGCTGATTATACTTTGCTTCTAGCTACAAAAATTCTATGATCAGCAGTTAGATCTCTCAGAGCGCTGGTCTGATAACAACAGCAGGATCGAGACCTCATTCATTTAGGTGGTGTGCTAACAAGACCGACTGCTGCAAACCATCACACTTTTAGAGTACTCTTTTGCTCCATTGTCTAACAAGGAATAAGCAGAGTATAGTTTTCAAGACAGCCCATTTGGCTGAATGACTCCAGATAGCTCCCTCTATGCTTAGTTTGCAACAATTGTTTGAGCAATTTGATCTCATGGCATAGAACCTCTCTCTTCTTATTGAATGACACCTGTCTTTCGGTTCAAGCTTCACTTTCCTCTGATGACCCTATAGGTAGCCTTTTCTTACTGATTGCAATTGGGACTGGCAACTTGGTTGCTAAATGTCATGGTTGTTAAGTGAAACATCATATGGAGTCATAATACCAGTTCTGCTGTGCTTGTTAAGCAAATCACTATGGGTCATTAAGTGCAACATCGCATGACTGCAATTTGTGACTTCCTTCCGGCTTTGCCATTGACTTTGCTTGTCATATGCTGGCTATGACGTTCATGCACATCCTGAATTGCTTTTAGTGAGATCGGCAGTTACAGTATATAAATCTGATAAATCAATCAAATATGTTCATGGAAATCTTTTTTGAGTTTTGCATCTGCTATTAATTCAGCCTTACGTTGATCCACCTTGTTGACAAAGTGACTATAAGATGTGAATGTAATCAATTGTTTACACTGACACCTTCAATGTAATTTCTTCACTATAATTCTGTGCAGGAGGATATCTGGAGGAATGGAGAAAATCCATTTTTTTATTGTTAGATCCCATATTTTTAGCCCCTTGCTAAACAGCTCCTGAAAAAGTACTGGAAAAACTGTGTAGTCTTTAAATGCAAATGCTTGCAAATAATAGATCCATCTCAGTTACTTGTTCAGTATTAGTTTTGCTTTCCTCAGCGTGCTGTATTTATTTTTCTAAGGTTATTCTCGTAACAAAGAAGAGGAATCAGATCTAGTGGCCATAAAGAGTTGAGCTGCTATTCCAATCGCAGGAATAATGATGATAAATAATGATATGAAAGCTTTGGTTTTGAGCAAAGGCGAGGAATGGGTCTTGTAAAAATGATTGTCTTAGTGCGGTGACAGGACAAGATTATCCTGCACTTTTGAAAATAATGGGAATTTTGCCACTAATGTTGTAACAATCAAAAGCCTTCGTCGGAAGGCACTTGCGAGGTAGAAAAAAAAACCCTCAACAATGAAAAATGAGCAGCTGCATGTCATCATCTCTTAGTCAAAAACTGGAAATTGAGGTCACTTAACACAAATGGGTTCTACATCAGGAATGTTTCAGCATAAGTGAAGAAAATACAATGGCTTGCCAACCTCATTCTGGATAAGGCAGGAAGGCTCTGTGCCTTATGCAGTGTAGCCTGAAGAGTTCAAACAGGACCATAAATCAGTGTTCCTCAAGACTTCTGTCACATTTACAAATTGTTACTTTTGTCTTTTCAAGCAGTTGGCTTTTAAAGCTGAGAGTGTTGTTAACTCTGCATGTTTAAGAGATCAAGGGATGCTAATAAAGTGCAGTTTCAAAATTGACTGTGATCCTATTAGGATGGAATGCCAAGCAATTGTTTTGCTATTAAAATAATAGTATTTGTACTATAACATGTCTGTGGCAAGGAAGTCTGTAAGACTAATGATTTGAGAAGGAGTGTTTCTACAGGAGTGTCTAAACTTTCTTATTTTTAAGGAAAACAAAGCTGACAAAATGCTTGGAGACTAATTTCTGAATGAAAAAAAAAGTTACCACATTCATGTAAATTAGATTATCAAAAATGTTGAGGTATTGATATTGAGGTATGAGGGATCTCTCAAAAGGATCACACATATAGGTGCTAAACAAGCCAAAGATAATGGAACTACTTTTTAGGGTGTTATAGAGAAAGCATAGAACTGAGAAAGAATAATTCTGAGGAATAGATGTGACAGGTTTAGCGAATTTACCAAAAGGAAGGTTCCTATTTCTGGACAGTATTTGTTTTAACTTTTTTTTCATTTCTTTTAAGAAGGAAGAAATTACAATAAATAGATGCTTATATACAGGAAGTCCATGACTTACAACCATACATCTAGTGACCATTCTAAGTTACAATACCATGGAAAAACTGACTTATAACCTTTTTTCACACTTATATCCATTGCATCATCCTTGCGGTATGTGATCAAAATTTGGACACCTGGCAACTGGCATGAATTTATGACACTTGCACTGTTCCAGGGTCATAGGATCATAGTTTGCAACATTCTCACAAACAAAGTTAATGGGGAAACTAAATTCATCCAACACTCTTGTTACTAACTTAACCACTGCAGTGATTCACTTAACAACTATGGAAAGAAAGATTGTAAAATGGGGCATAATAACTGTCTTTCTTAGCAATAGAAATTTTGGGGTAAATTATGGTCATGAGTCAAGGATGGCCTGCATTTTGTTGCTGTGGTCAGAATGGAAAGCATCTGCCCAGGGTATCAGTCAACTGAATGAAAAAGGATGAAAAAAATGGGATATTAAAAATAGGTGGGTGAGATGAAAAGGAAGTCCTATGGACACAACAAGAATCAGTTTTATAGTGCCAAGCTCCACATTTCAGTATAGTGGAATCAACTGTGTATTATTAAACAGTTAACTAATTTTAGACTCCAAGCAGACTTACTCTTTTTTTCTGGCAAGCATCACAGGCAGTCCATGATGACCAACTGGAAAGAAGACAGTCAATAGGCTGCACCACCTGGCTGGAAGAGCGACGCCATCTGCCTTTGGTCACATTGACATCAGCTTTATTTAGTTGAAAAGAATCATCCTGTTCACCACTACATTCATTGGAGAAAGCATATATAAATGATATTATATCTATATATACATTTACTGTATATACTTTATTTTTTCCCCATCATTCAAGGCCAAGCACTTCGAAGTACCTTCCAATGATAAGGATTATTATTTTTTTGCAATTCAATGAAGGTCAAGCTGCACAACACACTGAGCACAGGAAATGTTGTGCATCTCAGCTCTACCACAAGAATGCCAATTATGCTTGCTGATATGATGGAGAAGAATTCACCAACAATGGGTTATCAATTAGATGACCATTTCTGCTATTTATTACTATACTCAAGCTGTTATACCAGAAGTGAAGACGTGTGAACTATTGGATAAAGGACCATTTGTATACAACAAAAAAGTAAACGAACCCCCCCAAAACAACAAGACTATAAAAGGAAAATTAAAAGATAAAGCCAGTCTTAATATTTTCTGTTTATTGCTTTAAATTCATAATCAGCCGCTAGCTGAACAATTGTGATATCACCTAAGCTCAACTGGGGTTTATTAACTGTTTAACTCATTCTCTGCATGGTACACATAGTGGGAACTTTCTTGAATATACAATATAGAGATGCAGAAATGCTGGCTCTGAAAACCCAGCTCCACATATGTAGAAGAATATAGAGATGACCTTGATGAAATTATGCAATAGCTGTTCACCTTAGCCCTAGAAGAAAAAGGGAATGATGAACAAAGATGACCCCACCTTGGTTTTCTTCGTATAAGAAAGGAGAGAGGGAATATCTGTCAAGCATTGGAGAAATTCTGTTATTGTAACCAGCCTTGAAGAGGTAATAGCATTGTTTACTGATGGTACAGAAAAACTTCATCTCCACAAAATGGACATAGGTTTTTCAAACAGAGCTACAAACTCTTGAAAATATAAGCAACATTTTTCCCTCCAGGAACTCAGTTCTCCCTGTTTTCTTTAGAATAACCTTATGAAATAGGCTGGGAGAGTGACTAGCGCCAAGCCATCTAGCAATGTTTTGTGGTCCAAAGTGAAAGTAAATTTAGCTTTTTCTAATACTGGTCCAATATTCTAACTGTACATTGTGATTGTGAGATTGATCATCGTGGTCATCCTCATCTTCCTGCCTTGAGACTATTTTTATTCTTTTGACTGATCGTGAATTTTATCGATACACAGGAAAAACCTGTTCATTCGGAATAGAAGGAAAAAGAGACAAGGATTTCTTTTGGAACAGAAACAAAATCAGGATCCTGGATTAAAGTGGTGGTCCTGTTTTCTAAGGAATATGATTTGATGATTGAGAAAATCCCACTAATGCTCTGCCCGATTCTTCTCTTGGTCTTTTTTATAGTATGGACTCCTTAGTGCGCTCCAAACTTGGTGGTTTTCTTGCAGATGTCACATTACCAAACTAGGTAATATCATCAGTGCTAGAAGGAATGGGCTTGGTTTTGTCAGTGTTACTGGGAATGTTTTTGGTGGTTCCTTGATTAGGCTGTTTACTTTGGGCTTGTTGGTCTGCGCTGGTAATTTGTTGATTGGCAAATTGTTTATTTCTTGATTAGAAGTAGTGTTAATCTTGTATTAATCTTGTTAATTTCCATTCATCTGGGTGTTGATTGCTGGTGAGAAGGTGTTTTGGTCTTTTTATTCCTTCTGGATTTTTTGATTGTCTCTTTGAGTAGTATGTAGATGTTTATGTAAAGTATCAAAGAAATCAGGATATCCATGCAGTTCAACTGTGTATAAAGATTTATTTTAATCTTAAAATCTCTACAAGAACCTGAACTACTAACGTTCAAGGGAAATTAGCGGGAGTTAAGAATAGAAGGAATTCAAAGTAGGCTGGATTTAGATCTCTTGTGAAAGGACTCATGACTAATGATGCGCTTGATCCTTTCCTCAGGCTCAGCCTGGTTCTGTCCTACAGTTTATTTCTATGTGCTTGTTGATGGCTGACTTGTCTGACTGCCAGACCTCTAGGAATTCTCTGGAATTTTCAGACTTGACGTGGTCTAGGATGCTCAGTTTCCTAGTTGAAATGATGGTTGAGTCTGTCCTGTGTTATGAAATTAAGGAAATTAAGAAATCTTTGGACTTCTAGTTGGTGTTCTTGGTGTTTGGTTGGTGTTTTCTAACATTTATTCTTGTCTCTCATTCTCTTTTTGAATATTGCTGTAGACTTTTTCTAAGGAAATACTAGGATCTTTTTGAAACAAAGAATTCTGGAAATTATTATATATATAAATAATTTCGTCTACATTCAAAATTTCATCTACAGACAACTCTAGATCAATATTAACTTAATGATATCTGATTTAGGAGAACCATGGGGGAAATTGTTCATGTATCAAAGAAAAATAGTTGTGCTAAGCATACTAGAAACTTAATACAGTTATTTTCGTTGCCATTTTAACAAAAAATGAGGGCATCATAAAAGATTAGCATTTTTCCTATAAAATATTAATGGTGTGAGCTAGGCTGAGAGGTGGCACATAAATGGACCTAAGGAGCATATGTGACTTATCAATTGGCCATTCCTGTTCTTGAGGATTTATATGGTGAATTATGAGGAAATGTCTCAAATTTTCTTTTGCTTGGACTCTGAATTGTGTTCTTTGGAATAAAATAGCAATTGTTATTTTCTGATGGTTCGGTTGAAGAGATACAGCATCCATTCAGGAAGAACTAAGAGAGCATGTCTCTTTGAAGATTTTGATATTGTTGGGCTTTGATTTCTGAGTTCTTCTGAGGCCATTATACATGCCAAGTCTTGATCCAGCCCTCCATAAATCAACAGACCAACATGGTTTTTGTTTTGCTGGCTGAGGAAATGGCAGCTGCCATTATTCACAACAGCTCTTTTTGGCAGCAGCAAAAAGTCAGTGGTCTCACAGTTTCTCATTTTCCTATCACTGCTTATAACAACCGAATTACAATACATATGCCACCATCTTTCCATAGCTGACTCCTCTATCCGTTGTTCTAAGTTACATGCACATTTGCAGCTTGACTGGAATCATGAATACAGCTCCAGATGGGAACTATTATTACCATAAGAGGGCTATAGAACCACCACAACAAAAGCAGACCCAAGGTTGCTTGAAAGAAAACCAGAGTTTAGAGAAGTTGAAGGAAAATTTAGAGAAAGACAAAACAAAAGGGAAGGCTAAACCTCTGAAAATAGAGAATACTCAGTACATAACAGAATATTAAGTATCTGTTTTGGGGAAAATAAAATGGAAACGGAGATACAGAAATGAAGAGAGTACCTTACATGAAACCATAGCTCAGCTGCCTAAAACATAGACCAATATGTTATTTATGGCTATATTAACTTTATTATATTAAAACAGTCAAATTTCTCTTGAATGCTTTACACTTTAATACATATATATATATTAAATACCTTAACCTGCTATGGTAATTTGGTAGGAATTTTAGTTTCCAAGAAAAAAGGTACTTTGAAAATTATTGGAATGCTAATTGTTTGAAAACTAACAAAAATAAATATAAATAAATTCTGGCACGTATTAGAAGTATCTGTTTGACAAGACAGAATATAAAAAACATGCTAAAGTACAAGATCCAAATTTTTATTTGTGTTTGTGCGTGTGTCTTGAAATTAAAATCAAGCTTGTTAATGCACTACAGGAATCAATTTTGGTATAATATTTTACTGACACACGATTTCACAGATTTTGGTGTCCCTAAAATAACACATTTGTTAAGATCCATGCCACTTTGCAGCCCAATAATTTCAATATAGCAAACATATTTTGTTAAGCTATAAGTAACCAAAACCCATGCTTCAACCACTAGAAAAAAAACCATAAAAAAATCCAAGAAAGTCACCACTAAATACCATTATCTATCATGTCTCTGTTCTCATAGTTGTCTGAAAAACAATATTGACTTACCTGGAGCAGTGGAAATTTAAAAAGCTTACGATTGCAAAGATTAGAAAAATTCTTGTAGGGCAAAGAAACATCACAGATGTTATGCTCATAGCTTTACAGTAATATAGTTAATTTATAGCAGCATCCTTTTCTAATCACTTTGCTATTGTGTCTGAAGGCAGTTGTGTAGGCAGATTAATAGCCAGGTTTTTCACCAGACAAACAGAAGATAAACCAGTTGATAATGGCCTTTTTTGCTTGTAGGACAGAGCCTTCTACTGGCCTACTGTGACATTGTTTGAACAAGTCAGAGAAATAAAAGGCTTCTATTGGCTTTGCCTTAAACTTATGGAGCCTTAAGGTTCCATAAGAGTACAGTGATCTTAAGAGTGGAATTCTGTGAAAACATCGTATTTTTGCAATAGAATATTTGTAGCCCGGGTGTAGAATGAGGGTGAAGGTTTATTTTCTGAGCTTGTGAGTTGATTTTCCAATGGTTCATTACCAGGCTAAGTAACATCTTCAGCAGAGTTTAAGGGATGTTAGTGTCAGTGATCTTCTGTATTGATAGCAAGTCTTTTGGTTTCTCTCTCTCTCTCTCCCTCCCTCCTTCCCTCCCCTTCTCTCGCCATACTATCATTAAAGACATCCACTATAGTAGTAAGATTATCAGGAGGGTCTCATTGAAGTTGCTGCAGTTGGAAGAAGCTGAATGATATGGTAGACAAGTGAAGACCTTCTTATGCATAGAACATAAGCTGTGGATTGTCTTCCCTGGTATCTTTGCTTTAGTTATTTTAGTTTTTTTTTTAAATGTTTCTTTCACAAAGTCTTTAACTATTAAATGATGTGAATGATACTAATTTTAATTACTGGATATTACATTTTGTGTTTCTCTTTATTGTTGGAAGCAGAAGGGCAGGGTACAAATGTAATTGTTGACATCTTCATCATCCAAGCTGGAAATTTATTTTTTAAAAGAAGATATTCATCAGTATAACACAAAATAAATACACAAAAATAAACGTTTTCCCACAAGAAACCAGAAACCAGTTTGGGCTGCTGGAAGGCAAGGGAATTCAAGGCTTGGTGGAAAATAAATAGACAGATTAGAGAAGCGGAATGGATTATTTGCATCTATCTTCACTTCAAAAGAATATAGCGCAAATACCAGCACTACAGCTGCTATCTCAGAAGTTGATAGAAATAGTAGTGACATTGTTATTGACAATGTGAGAACAAACAAACCACCAGGTCCAGACTGTACCCATTGGAGAGTTCTAAATAACTGAAATGTAAAATTGGTTATCTTCTAACAAATAGCATGTCTGTAAGTTTGGCCATGATTGGGAAATGGACAAATAAAGAGTTTCTTAAAATGTGCTTTACAGGAACTAAGGAGCTGCAATCTTTTAATCCATGTAAATTCACAATTAATCAACATTAATCCTTTTACATTATTTAATACAAGATTATGAAGTATAAAGGGCTAACTGTGCTAAAGAAGAATCAATAGACTTTTGTAACGATAAGCCCTGTCTGATTAGCCTTCTAGAGCTCTGTGAGAATGTTCAAATATGTGGACCAGATGATCTTGTAGATATGCTTCATGTCAACTTTAAAAGCTGTTTAGCAGTGTCTTCACCAAAGTGTGCGATTAAAAGAAGAAAACACTTTATTAGTGCTCCAAGAACATGGTTACTAGAAGGCTTGATTATTTACAAAATGCTTACCACATCTGAAAAAATATCACATAGAAAACAATTTGGTTTTTGGAGAAAATCCATTTCCACAGACATATTTTATCTGAGTTGATGGATGCATTTCCAAACAATGCATTGGACAGAAGGCCCTTCCTTCCTTCTTTCCTTCCTTCCTTTTTCCAGAATGTTATAATCGTAGATCATTTAATGAATCTGAATTGTAGGAGAACCAATAAAGCCCAGTTTAAATGATGAAATCCACACAGGTGTTTACCTTTAAAATTTATAGTGGTAAATGCATTATTTGTGATGGCTTTTATGTATGCCTATCTATCTCTATGTATCTCATCTCCAGTAACAGCAGCAGTATATTTGATATTACTTACTAGGAAACATGACTGAAGAGTGCTATTGCACTCATGTGTTGCTTATGAATTGCCTCTAAGTATCTTTATAATCATTGTGAAAGCAAAATGCTTTCTGAACACAACTCCTTTCATTTGAATTTTCCTTTGAATAGATATAGCAGGTCTCCCCTGAGTGAGAACTTCCCATAAATGCAGTATAATTCAGAAGAAACAGGATTTCAAAACTCCCCACCAATTTTGTGGATGGAGAAATCAGTTGCAAGGAAGGGATTCTTGACTTTTTTGTTCCATGAACCTCTTTGAGAGGTTAATGAAACTATGAGTACTAAACACATCAGAAAAAAGGTATTTAAATGCCTACCATAAAGGGTGTAGATATAAATAGGGTATCTTTAGGTTAAGAATGAATAGTACTGGCCTAGGATACCAAGTTTTAGGGTACCAACACTGATCTTACACACACACACTCACACACACACGTATTCAAGTTACAAAAACCTGCTTATTGTTTAGTTCTATGGCGAATTTTGATATCTTTGTACAAAATTTGAAATAATTGCCTTAGCCATTTTTTCCTGTAGATTGTTTTACTTGGCTTGGCCTACAATGTCTTGGAAAGTGTGCTTAAACCATACGAAAGGGAATACCCAGTTTTGCTTTGAGCTAGACCTCCATGCAATTTGTTTTGAATAGTTGGAATAATCTGAGTTTGGAATACATTGGACATTTCTGTTTTTATGTGTGAATGGTCCAATCATTAATTCCATTAAGATGCAAAACTATTTGATGATGAACAAGCAAAGTAGTTTATTTAAAATAATACTAATACTAATCACCATTTTTCACAAGCATTGTTTGAATAAGGACACCAAGGACACCTCTCTGCTCTTTCCCCACCAATACTTCGTTGCTCATATGTACACTGAATTGCATCCAACTTAAATTGTTTCACACAGGTACAAAGTTGAAAAATAAATCACTGCCTTTTGCTCCCCTACAAAAATAAGTAGCTTATGTGTCAACCAATTAAGCTAGAACATGTGTCACATCTGCCAGTCCAATATGAGAAGCCTTCAAGAAAACCTGTCAACTGGTATATCACCTGATGGTGTCATCCTAACCTTTCCCCTTCATCGTTGCTCAAAAAAAAAAAAAGACTAATAATTAAATAAGTTACTTTGGACTCTCTAAGAGTGAGTCTCTTTCCACTCCGGTGTTCAGGAAACTAACCAAGATTTTTCTAATTATGGCTTAACTTCTGATGTGAATACTTTCACTATTAATCATTACTGCAAGGATAAATATTTAATGAAAAGTCTGTGGATCTCCCTGTCAAATGCACATATTAGTAGTTGAGAATATAGATACAGGTAACAACAAAGAAATTCAGGACTGAGTTTAATGAGAGGATGAGCATAGGGTAGTAGCAAATAAACACCTTATATTTAAAATATACGTATTTTTGATGCGTACAGAATATTTTACTGTCCTGAATGTATATTAAGTGTAAACTAACACTGGATAGCTGCAACAGCCAAAATGCCAAATTTTATTTTTCATGTTTCTATGCAATATATCTACGGTATTTAATATAATAAAAATATGTTTCCAAAAACAAACAAAGAAAAACCAAAGTCTCATAGATACAGAGCAGCTTAACTAAATGTAAATACATTCGGTTAAAGGATCTGAGGGAGCTCTGAAATGGTATTTCAGGCTTCTCAACTAATGGGAATTATTTAAATAGAGGTTGTGCAAATATATTGCTGGGAAACTACTATAGTTCTGCCTTCAACTACTGCATTTAAATGCCAAAACAAAACACCAGGAGGAAAGAAATCACCTTTTTGTATCAGAAGGCATGGGCACCCAGGGACACTTATGGTGAGATGTATAGTACAAAACTGTAATACTCATCCCTTTGGAACAATAAGCTCAGAGAAAAGAATTTCTAAACAAAATTCCAAGAATGAGACAGAAATTCCAAAGCCTATTTGGAGAGCACTTTTCCAGAAACTGGCTGTTAGTATTTGATATGTTCTAGTGTAACAATATCCTAAGAGTAACAAGCAGTTGTATTATTACTGATTTACAGCCATGATTTGAACATAGGATAGTGGTGATTGTATGGAACACATCACAAATATAGACTTAAGCTAGTCAAGGGATGAGCAATACATGAGACTCAGTTGCACTGTTTCCTACCAACCCTAATTATGAGCCATGGCATGGAAGTCACCTGTAAGTGCATACAGTAACTGAAAGTGTGTTTAGTTTCATGCATGGTTGGAAGTCCAATGAGACAATTTTGGGTGGATTGTGGTCCAGATGAACTGAAGCCAGGAGTGCTTGATTGTTTCATCTTTCATCTGAGGAAAATCCAGTGAGGCTCTATAGCAGTGTTTCTCAACCTTGGCGACTTTAAGATGTTTGGACTTCAACTCTCAGAATTCCCCAGCCAGCTCTATGGGCAAAGAAGACTCTGCTAGTACATCTTGCCACTTTTCCCTTCTCTTCCATATGGTCTCTATACCAACCCCTCTAGTACAACTCACTCTCTAGTCAATTTGCTGTAGTAATTTGATCAGCAGGTTGCAGGGGGGCAGGGGAGGGAGACAAGCTTCAGTTGCTATGAAGACTGCCATCTTTCCTGCTCCTCTCCTTCAGCTAGGATATCTCAGGGAATGTTTTCCTTCTACCTTCTCCTGCATCAATTTGGCTGGCTTAGTCATGTCCTGGGATGCAAGCTGATGATGCTATTTCACCAATTCTTTCAGCACTGGCTGACCAAAACTTATCACCATGTCTGAGGAGAGCCTCTAACCCATGGCTTCCGAGCTGCATTCTGCCTGAGGACCCCTTGACACCCACTGAAGGTTCAAGGCCATTCAAATTACTTCAGATTGGATGACATCCTTGCTTTGGTGAATTAGACTGCATTCAGAGGCCTGAATTACCATTACTTTATGGCTATATAAAATAACAATCAGAATCGTTCAACTGTCTGCAAATTCCACTCTCCCTTCGCCCTTTAAGCAAATCTGCACTCCTTTTTAGGATCACAAAATGATTTGTTATTGGCTCAATTTAAGTTACAGAGAGGGGTTCTAATGCTTCCAAAACACATACCTTTTGAACCTGCCATTTGTTTCAGTTTCCTAGTAAAACTATTTTGCACTTGATAGATGGACTGCAAGGCAAACATTACCATGGAGATAAGACTATTTGGAACCGGAGGAAACCTAATTGCCAGATATGTGTTTCATTAATGAGTCTGATAACCTTTTGTCCTGCAGATTTTCACAAGAACACAGATAATCAGTGAATCACTATAGGATATCTTGCCTTATTTCTCATTGTCTCATGGAAAGATAGAAAGTCATATGATGTATATAATCTCGTCACACAATTCATCTTGCAAACAAAGGGAACAAAACTCCACTTCCACAGAAGATATAGCTTTACAGAAACAAAAAAATCGGTACTGCAGTTAATGATCTCACTCAGCACTAATTAAAAGAACCATGTCTGTCCACCATATTCAAATCATGTCATTATTCTTAGAATAACTCTGTAGTCTCTGATTTTATTTAAATCCATGCATTACATAGAAAGTAACAGTAATCCATTGCAGTAATTGAATTTTTATGAAGTATATGAAAACCATTATGATTGTTTATTAGTGACTGATACATATCTCTGTTACTTAATACGGTCCAACTCAAGCATCTAATGAATGCAGAATGGCTTCTTGAATACCTTTGAGGTTGTCTTCAGTGATACTGTTGAAGCCTTCAGTGAACTGTTGAAATGGAAACAGCTTAGGTGGTTAAACGCTATTACTTCTAAATGTTCTTTATTTCAAATGTAAAATTCTTCATGCCTTACTAAGATCTGGGAGTGAGCAAGAAGACTGGACAATAGTTATCCAGGACTAGTGAGTATAACTGTGGTTTCTTGAGAGAGGATATACCAAACCTCTTTCCAGGCTAAAGGGATTATTCCTTCACTCCAAAAATTGATACAATTGCATCAACTCAATTTGAAGTCATCTCTCAGGCACCTTTAAGTATCCAAGAAGGACTTGGAATTACCAACAAATGGCTGAGCTAATAAAGAATTTTGTTGCAACATCAAACTCAAGTTGACTTGTGATGAATATCTGCCTTATCAGAAGGTTCAATCTCTATCTCTCTCCATCTATATCATCTATATCTGTTTTTCTCTCTCTCTCTCTTTCTTTCTATCACCTTCTGGAAGAAAATCCAAATTGAAAATGGTTGTCAGATACACAAAGAATTAGTTATAAACTTCAAATGAAAGATTTTCAAGAAAGCACATTATGATGAAGCATTGTATTTGCAGAGAAAGAAACAGAGATGTCCAGCTTTGCATTCTTCTATTATATTCAACTTTCATAAGAATAAGAGAAAGGAATAAACATGATTTTAAACATTTTTATTTGCAACAGTACTACATGGTGTCTTACAGAAATCAATGGAAAATCTCTAAAAATTTCTTCTGATGAATGCATTATACATAAGGGGAAAGAAGATGTTCAACAGATGTTAACAAATGGTTTTCCTCTGAGGTAAAGTTAAAGTAGATCTAGAAATGTACTGCAAAACAGCCATTTTCATCTTTCTTCTATTAAAAAATAAACATGTAAGAACACAAAAATCAAACAAATCAAAGAAGAAAGTAAACGTCTTTGCAAAGAAGGTGCCCAGTACATTATTCAATCAGATTTCATCAGACAATTCAATGACAACAATGAATTGAAGTACATTAATAATGTAAGAATCAATAAACGATTGGAAATAGGACAGGATGGGATGGTATTCCCTGGTTTAAAGTTTAAAGTGACAAGCTTAGTGATAGTGATCAATGGATTCCTGTAGATATATTTCCTATCTACAATATTTGTATAGTGCAGGCTTCTGTATTGTTTTTCTTCTAGATTATGGTAGAAAGGAATAATCTAATGATGGATAAGTTAATCATGGGTTGTCTTATTTCAAGAAAAGACTTGTATAGAGCAAATTTCCTTATGATCTCTTAATACCAGTTGTAATTCATATATATATATTCCCATCTTGAAAAGTATTTTGGAACCCAATAACAACCATCATCAATGAACTGACTGCTAGTCCGCACCATGCTAAAATATCTGTGAATATTTCAAATTCTGTATATTTGTGTTTCAATAAAAACTTAGTTTAGCAAGATTTCACTATTGACTATACATACATCAATATTTCAGGGTTGAAATGTCCTTTTGAATGATGTCATCATTTTGTGTAGATAAAAAACAAAGCTAACATTTATATGTTACAAAAGAGATAGTTTTTTGCATTTTTTCTTTTGATGTACATTTGTGACAGAGATGCTGACAATGACCACAACATGGATGAATATTTTGGGCTGGGAAAAGGCTTGTGCAGGCCTAGGCCATCTTCACCTTTCACAGATACATAGTGATCAAGTTAAAGTTAAAATAAATTGATTTGTCATTGGATAAAAACAGGCTGGGAGAGAAGGGAAAATGAAGAAAAATAAACTAACTTTAACAAAATTGTTAATTTTTATTTTGGGCACAACTACTTTCTGCTTTAATCGGATTCACATTCTCTTTTGTTCCTCTTTCACATCACCAATTATATGTTCTGTAAAGTCCACACGGAGTCTTTTATTGAAAGAAGGTTGCACATTGAAAAAGTACAGAGAGGAAATGACTGGAAAAGTACATTAGATCTGCACTGATATTAAAGCCTATAGTTCAACTGTCTGTTTAACACACATTTTGCTTCAGTACCTACGTTGAAAAAAACCAACTGGAAATATCAAGTTCAGTTTCAATATCACCAAATCACCAGTTTTCATCTACTCCTGTAAAATGCTTTAATAATTCAAATGCATGAAATATAACTCCAGGCCTATATAATCAAAGGAGAAAACACAAGCATATTGGTATCTTGATTTTAAAAACAAAATCTGCATAATCCTTGAAACAAGTCATCATTTGAATTATTTAACTCTTCTTTTTTAGTGCTAAACCACTAAAGTTCAATATATTGTAATCTGCATAGGAACATCAGGAAAACATATTTGACCTGTATAACAATTCTCTGTAGGGCAAAAATATATAGATTCTTTATGCAAATCATGTGCGAAGAATAGAAACCAAACACTGCACTTTTCTTACATAAATATATTAAAAAAAAAACAGTTTTAAAAAACTTGCTTCTGTGGTGTGTAAACAGCTTTTATTAAATTAGGAAATGGGTATGAAATGTGATTTTTCTCCAAAAATGTAAAGTATGTGATAACAGTTGCATTATAAAAGCAAGATTGTATGATAATGGGTTCTCCATCAACCTAGCTAGTTTCAGGCAACAAAATTGTAGTTGGGAAATGCACTTCAGCTTCATCCCACTAACTATAAGCATGTGAAAACAAAACTAAACAAACATGATACAAGAACCACAAAATGGAGGTTTCCACGCTTTTGAAACACCATCATTTACTACCTTCCCTACAGTGTGATGTCATGGTGAAAAAAACTCCTTACATTTATATTTACAAAACAAAAGAAAACCTGGCAATTTTCATTCGGACTCTTTAAAGCCATTTCCCCTTAAACACTGAAAGAGTTTTAACAGTTAAGATTTTTATTTTTAAATTTCAAGTTATAAAATAAAAATCCGATTTGAATTTTTCCGATGTACAAAAAGTGATAAAGATGAACCATTTGATCGCAGAATAAGTTCATTATTTCAAAATTCATGCCATCTCCATCCTGTTATCATTAAAGTCCAACCCAATCAAATCCAGATGTAGAAGTATTTGGCAAACAGTTTTTTTTTCTCTTCAAAAATGGCACAGAGAGAAGAAAAAAAAACACTTGTCTGCATAGCATCACAGCAGCAAGATATCAAAGAAATAAAAAATATCCTTTATTGATCTTTGTTTTTAAGAGTTTCCTAGGAAATAACACAGTTTGTTTTTCCATCAAAAGATATGATGTCCTTCTCTATTCATAGCAGTAGTATTCAAAACAGAAAAAGCAGCATTTCATCTCTTCTTTGATGTATTGAAAATTAAAAGGTCCATTTGGCAACATTTTCAATCAAAACTGATGATTGGTGGAATGAAATTCCATGACTTCAAGTTAAGAATTATTTTCACAGGAGGCAATTCTGCTGCTAGTGTCTGTCACCAGTTTTTAAGTAATGGGGAGGGGGATGAAACACTTGAATGCTTCCTTCATATATGCTGTTGTAGGCTGGTATACTGGGTGAAAATATAGAAGGATCAGTTTGTGATGACCATAAAAAAAGTTACCATAACTTCTAATGTGCAGTTGTGTCGCTCAATAACTGGTGACCAGGATGTGTTTGTTTTCTCTATATTTCTGTATTATAAAACAATGAGTTGTCATTTAATAGATTTGGGTTCTATGGAGTCCTAGAAACAACAAAAGGTAACAAGAAGAAAAGGTGTTTGGATAGTTCAAAGTTGTAGGAATGCAGATGACATTCCCTTCCCCCGCCCCCAGGAAAGTAGGATTTTGGAAAAAATAAGGGGGTTAAAAGCAATGTTCTGTCAAACAGAGTTGCCAAAACATCTTGTTTGCTGAATTTATCCAGTGAAGTGATTATCCTTGATTAGCTGAGATAACTAAATAATATTAGTAAGAGTAGTAGGAGCCAAAGGCCTGTCAAGACTGGAGTTTTCATTTGAGACTTGAAGTGCCACGAGTGTGGGTCAACGCTATTTCTTAGGTCTTAGGTCTGTTGATCTGGGCATAGAGTGGTTCTCTTTCCTAAAAACAATAGAAAGAAAAAAAATGAATAGAGATAATTCTAGCCATTTGAATGTGAACAGTAGACCCACAGAACACAGCCAAACTGGAATATATAAATACACACACAGACACACACAGACACACAGACACATAATCCCATAATTTGAATTATGATAATACCAAAAAGACAATTTTAAGAAAAAGAAAACAATAACTCTACACTACTGATATTTGTAAAAAGGTAGTTCCATATGTAGAAGAAATTACAGTCTTTGGCTATGAAAATTTTTTGATTGGAATGCACAGAAATAAATTATTGTTCTGCTCTCAGTGTAATATTTAACATTTTATATTATATGGTTTCATGCTAATACATTACTGATTTAAAATTATTCCATTCCAATTTTTCCCATGTTTGCAATGCAAGCATGATTCATTTACTGAGTTCAGAATAATGTCCAAAACAAGGATGACACACTAAATATTTATTTATTTATCCATTTATTTCATTAATATATTGTTGGCCCATTTTATATACACTACTTTGGGCAGCTAATAATTAAAACAGAGTAAAAAATAAATAAAAACAGAATACATATCTCCTTAGAATTCCAAAATATAATATAAATTAAAAACTTTAGTAATTTTAATTCTGATGTTTCCAAACTATGATAGACGAAATGCATTACAAATGTTGGCAAATACAGATTATGCAAATGTCAAGCAATGTGAAGACGGTTTAATGAACATGAAAAGCAGCAATATGCAATTTGGTAAATTGTTACAATAAAGTCAGTATCTCATCATCTTAGGAAGTTTAATGCAGTGCAGTACTCTAACACAAGGCTTCTAGATGTATTAGATTTGAACTTCCATAACTGAGCTATGCTCAGTTTGGAATTAGGGAAAAGTCCAATGCATCTAGACGGTATCAAGCTTTTGCATTTTTTATTCTATCTGGTTTTAGTAATTTGTTCATAGAAGCAATGATAATTCTGGAAAACTTGAAAGTTACTCATAATTTTTTTAGATTATATCTAGCATTTGGGTTTTTTTACCCCTGATGCAATGAAAATACATTTTTGGTATAGTTGTATAAATCTTGTTTGCTTACTCTTTAAGAATCTCTATTAATGGTAAAATACTACTTATCTTGAGTATACATGTACTTTGATTTTTAGACTGTAATCTAAACAACCTGTGAGTAGGCAAAAGGGCAACAAATTTTTGTATTTCACAACTTTTTAAAATAAGGGACAGGATACTCTTATTAATCAGATTTTGCCTCATTAAATAGTCTTCTATTTTTTTCTGAGCTAGACCCAGAAAACCCTAGTACAAGATTTTAGACAATGATTTGAATTTGAGAGCTCCAGGAAACTTGATTGTGTTCCATGATAGATTAAAGGAAGGAAATGTTCACTTAAACACAATCAATCTTCTTTTAGTAAAATTTTGCCTCTAGATGAGGGGTCCAGAAAGTTTTCTTTTTAATCAACAGATCTGATAAGCTGAAAATAATTGAAAATTTCTCCCTTGGAACAAAGATTTTGCCATTCCCTTGCCCCCAATAAAATAACCAATTAATTATTCTCCATGCAAACAGTTCTTGATATGTAAGTGTGAAAATCAAGTAGAAGCTGTCAAATGTTATTGTTCAGAATGTAGATGAAGAATGTTAATATACAGATGAAATAATATGTTGTAACAGAAGATGCTTCTAGTATATCAGCATTTTGGAAAATGTTACTAAAAATCAATATTAAAAAAATTAGAAAATGACACTGTAATTATGTTTGACATTTTTACCAAATTAAAATTTTCCATAAGTAAAAGTTGGTAAAAAAAATCCATAAAATAGAAAAACCATATTAATACTAACCAATTTGTTCAGTAGATCTGTGTTACAGTAAATGCAGATTCAGATAAGAGACTGGAGGAAAATATTAAACAAAATTGATCATGGAAATTTATTCCAGAATATCAGTTGATTTTTATGTTAAAAAATTAATATTCTTCATAGCTTTTGAATTAAGCAAATTTCCTAATGAATTTCTGCTATTATGATCCTTGCTATTTTCCACTGTCCTGTCTATTTGGCAGAAATAAGAAGCATGTCTTATTTTCTCAAATTTCTGTGTCCCTCCAAAGGATAATTCAAAAATTTTATATAGGTTGGCTTTCAAACTAGTGACCATATTGCATTCAATATTATTCTACTAGGAAATTTTACTTAACCAACTTAAAATGATTAATGGATGTAATGTAACTGATCTGCTTATACCACTACTCTACTGAGATAAAGGAAACATATACTATACAATAGATGGATTTTTCTTCCTAATGTAACAAGAATGGCAGAAAAAAAAGTACTATGAACTTAAAGTTTGACAAAGGATTGTTTGCCCATCTTTATGCAGCATATTTAGTGGAATATTCTCCTTCTGCCTGGCTGATTAAAAAGCAGAAAACAAGCTGAGAAAATAAGTCTTCTATTTCCTGATCACCAAGTCAGAAGGAAAGCCCTGTATAAATATTTAATAGCAGATAAGGAAGCTCAAGGGAATAGCACTTCTGTCCCAAAGAAAAAATAATCTTTTTACACTCTGTATTTTTCTAAAGAGCTTGATGCGAGGATCTGACAGATGTAGCAGCCCTTTTCTATCTTTTGGTGGTAAAGGGTTCTTCCTTTATGTAGTGATTAATTATGTATTTTTATAGATGCAGAAGTGGGCAATTGGAGAAGATGTAGAAACAGGGAAAATTGCACTAGAACAGTTAAAAAAATTAAAGCTTCTTTTGGAAGGGAAGAAAGATTGGAGAATTTTGAAACTTTGGAACAGTATTACTTTTATGATTAACTGTATTTTAACAGTACAACTCCTTTAACAGGTTGTATACAAGACTGAAAAAAAGTAAAAGATTAGGATTGATCCTACAAGTGACAAGTCGTCTTTTAGTAAGAAAAAAAAGCAGGTCTAAAACTGTAATAACATTATAGATTTTATCTTCTTTCTCCACCCAGTAGCAGTTTTCACAATCAGAAAATATTGAGGAGAGAGACTAATTATGTTACGTTATTGCCTTATGTTAAAAATCCTTACAGGATCTGACACACAAAAGGTGAAAATGTCCCATATTATAAAACTCTTGCTTTGGCTTGATGGACAAAGGAAAAAAAAATATGGCATACTTTTATCATGGCTATAAATTTGCAGAAAGAATTTTAGAGGAAACAAGAGCATATTAAGGACTAAGAAAAGCATACAATTTTTTAATAGTGTTCCATTATATTTTAATTTGAATTGGAAACTGATAATATTTTCTAAGAAAGGAGCTCTTTTAATTTCAATACATGTACTCAGATAACATTCCCAGCTTTTGCTTTGAAAAATAAATCAAGGGAAAATTTTCATTTTATGAGCAGATTCCAGATTTGGCTGTGAGAAGTCTTTAAAAAGCATAGCTGTGGATTTCAAGTTGGAAAACTTTTGTTTGATACTGTTCAGTAGAAAAGAGTAAAATAATCTAGAAACTGAAAATTAATAAGGCACTCAATTACTAAAAAAAAAATCCAAAGATTTTAAAGCCAATCTTGAAAAAATAATTGAAAAAAAGAAAAAAATGCTTATAACATTGAAATCAAGGATTGTCAAGTGAAAATAGAAAGGGTCTAAACAACACTGCAAACAACGATGTGGAGCATATCTAAAGCCAAATGAAGAGTGACAGTTCATTCTAGAATATAAATTACTGTAGACTTCCTAAGATAGTTTGATCTGGAGTGCCCTTTCCATAAAGAGATAGTCCTTTCCTATACAGAAGGAATCAGGATCCAATAGATATGAAGAAGTATTTCTTCCTGTAATAAGTGTAATCAATACAGGAAGAAGTATTTCTTTCTGTATTCCTCACTCTAATTAAGAAAGAAACACTTCCCTGGTATCCCTAATCACTCTCTTATTATCCATAAAAACCCAAACTTCCAAGCAAGATATTTATTGGAGACTGTAAGGAGAAGGCAGAACATTGCTTTCATAATTTCACTAGTAGAACAATCTGGAGAATGGCAATCCACTCGCAAGAACTTAAAGCATTTATGTCCTCCAAATTTACAGATTTAATATTTAAAAAGAAAAAAAAAACTTTCAAAATAGATTTCTCCACTGGGGTTATTTCAAAATGGAAAGATTAACAATTCCTCTTTCACATTCAGAGGCCAGAATTAAAAATAGAAAATGAATGCTTTGCTCATGATTTTTAAGGATATTTTGCTGAATTAATTTTGTTACAATTAATAGCTAGAGAGACAGAGAAAAAGTAATAGTTCAGATAGTTCAATGGTTGGCAAATTTAAAATCATGCCATGGTAAACAAAAGTAAACTAGTTCACCAGCTTGATCTTTTTGAAAATGTATAGAAATACAAAGCTAGTCATTGTTGCATTGGCACTGTACTATTTACAAATGGAGAAAAGTGATCTGCTGAAAGGGTTATCAATGATTGGGCAAAGCAACAAAAATGGGATAAAAATATTTCAGATGTGGTTGCATTTTCATCAATTTCATCAGAACAATGAAATACAGGCTGACTTGAATGATGGTTATTTTTCCTTTTTCTTTCCCTTACTGCCCATCCTGAATGGCTGTGATCTTTAATAAATAAAGTTCAAGAATATGCTGTTCAGGATAGTCTGGTGTACTCACCTATTATGATTGGTGAAACACATTAGCAATAACCCCACCCCACATCTTAAGTCTGGAAATCACTATACTTTATGACACTAAAAATAATTCCTTCATTTTTATGGATTTGCTTTGGATGTTTTATAAAATTTATACAGAGAGAGGAGTAGTAAACCACACCACGTTTAATCTTGTTCAATTCACCATGTATGAAGTGTATATATATATGTATGTATGTATGTATGCTGGTTTGTTTGTTTTTGTGAGGAGATACTTGGTT
>JAEANM010003662.1:0-22027 GCA_017656035.1 Myanophis thanlyinensis
AATGGCTGCGTAAGCATTTCACTGCATATTGTACCATGTATGATTGTGCATGTGACAAATAAAATTTGAATTTGAATAAGGGGGACCTGGTTTTTAATCCTACAGAATAGCCACTTAAACATTTTAAGTTTTGCCATTCGCTTTTCATTCTGTCCCTTCTTTTGCATCCTGTTTTTAATGATTCTATGCCATTGTTTCTTCGATATTCGTGTAACTCTGGTCCCGCAGGGAGTTGTCCTGTGGCGAATTGGCCACGGTGAGTTGTCATTGAGAGGGGCCAAAGGAGGACACTACAAATGATCGCATATAAGAAGCAGCAGTCACTGATTTCATGTCTTCAAGTCACTGTCAACTCATAGCAAAAACATTAAGATTTTATCAGGATAGTGTGTCCATGACCTGGCTTTTCAGATCTTCCAACAATGTACCCACAGACTCCCAACCTATCCTTGTTGGTGTCATCCTTTCTGTTTTTCCTTTCTTCCATCTTTCCCAGTGATATAGATTAATGAAAAAAAAGCAGGATCTTTGCAAAAGATGTCCAAAATACAATACTATGAAACTTGCCATTTGTTTCTTGTATGAGAACTCTGTTATATAAATTTGTTTTCTTCGTTATCCGTATGTACATTCAGGGGTCTTTTCCAATACTAAAGTTCAAAAGTTTCAATATTCTTTCTATCCTATCTCTTCAAAGTTCAACTTTTGCTTTCACAGAGAGACCGCTGCTTGCACAATTCTGAATTTGGTAGGTATAAACACATCACAGTATCTGACATACTATTTCAAGACCTTCAGTGTTACACTGCCAAGTGCTAATATGTGTGTTTCTTGACTGCTAATTCCCTTACTGTTGGTATTGATTCTACAAGGCAGAGCTATCACTTCACTATCTTAATTGTCAATTCTAAGGTAGGTGGGCCGTGCCTGTTTCATTAGTTTGTGCATCGTGTTAAGTCTCCTTTCTTTTGTACTTATATATAGACTGACATCTTCTCAATCTCTGTCATTGTGTCACTTTCCTGATTTGCTAACACTGTTTAGAAGGAATCTTTATTAATTCTCCTTGCAATATTTCTGCAGATTTTCCCACCAATTCCTGTAATCTTCTAACATGGTAATAACTAGAATTCTGATTTAACTTCATTTTTAAGGAACTAGGAATTTTTGTAAATAGACAATATCTTAGAAGTTGACATTTCTCCTATTCAGAATTTTAGTATATTATTTATTATATTATATTATTATTTATTCTACCTTTTTGTTTTTCTTGAATATCTATTGTCTACTGGCATCCTTTATAGCATAGCTGTTTAAGCTTGGGCCTCCTCCTGAGTTTAGAAATCTTTTGGAAAGTTTTCCTTGTTTTTCCATGGTTCCATTTTTAGTGCCTTTACATTTTTTGTTGCAATACTGCTTCTTGTCTCTTCAAACAGCTCTCTGAATTTCTTTACATTTCTTTCTGAGACTTGTCTTTCTTGGCTTTGGCTTCTCTTCTTGGCAATTTCTACCATTTATTCTGACATTTAATTTGCTTTCTTGTATTTCTTGGAATTTGGCAGCCTCTTTTCACGCTTGTCCTTAACAAATCCGTTGATTTCATTCCACTGTTCCTCTGGTTCTCTATCAATGAGATGGGGCTTCAGTAATTCCTGATGTTGAAAATGGTGGACATATGATCAAGAGTCTATTGTGGAACCTGGCTGGCTTGTTCTTCCTTAGTTTTGTTAGAATTTGCACACCTGTAATTCTAGATCTCTTCTACACTCAGCTTCTGGCCACATATTTACCATTATAAATGAACTATCCCATCTTACTGTATCATTGGTATGGCCAATTTGATCTATAGTATGTATAATGTACTCCATTTTGTGAGGCACACACATACACACATGCACACACACACATGTATGTTTGTTTTGGTTGTTTGAAGAATGTATTAAGATGAAAACAATCATTGGACTGGCAAAAACTTATACATTGTTCTCATGCTTCATTTCTGTTTCCTAGGCCATACAACCAACTACAGTTTCCTCCCAACCATTTCACACATTGCCACTCCACTCTGTTGTTTGCAAGTTCTATTACAGACTGAACTTGATCATAAGACATATCAACCTCCTCTTCTTTGGCATCACTGGTTGGAGCATAAACTTGCATAACCATCATATTAAGCAGTTGTCCACAAAGCCTAACTGATATTATTTGTTCGTCAACTCCATGGTACTCAAGTATTGTCTTTAAATTAAAAATAAATTTGTCCTTTGAAAAATCCTCAGATAATCCTCAGTAGCAAGTGGAATGCCATCTGCCCCAAGGGACCCATTGTCTACAACTGTATTTTTCATAACTTTATATTGTTTATCCATGTGGCTTTCTTGTATTTTTTGTATTTTATTATTGTGCAATCTGAAATAACTCCAGACCTCTTGGGCAGCAGAAGTGTCAACCTTGCAGCCAGTAACTGATTTTTCCCCTTCATATTGCATGATCAGTATCAGTCTTCGGGCAAGTAGAGCCATCTGCACAGAAGTCTTTTTTTTAGCATATGTATATAACAGGCTTGCTTGGTTTTTCTTCTTTTCTTTTCTTCATATTCTTTTGGAGAGCGCCTGACTTTGAAATATGTTAATCTTACTTAGAAAAATCTAAATAGTTTATAAGGAACAATATATTGGTATCCCAGTTAAGCTGTAATATCTGACCAACTTTATCTGTTACCCTCAAAGAACATTAGCATTGTAGGCTAGATTGAAAAGTTAAACACTAACATGAAAGACATCAATGACAACCCATTTCCATTTTGCTGACTTGAAAAATCTATGGACCCATCCATAGAATAATAAGGATTCAAGCTTAGCTGTAAGATGTTATCTTGATAATAAATGACTGGGAGGAATTTAGTGCAGCTTTTTTACCTAGGACCTGCAAGTCCATTTCCCCATTGCAGAAAAATTGGTCAAGTGCCTGTTTTTGAAAGATCCTGTTGCAGAAAGAGACCTCCTGTCTACAAGGGCTTACCTCACAGCCTGTTGCCCTGTTCCGGCTAAATTACAGACAAGGAGCAGGATTCTGCCACCTCCACCATGGTGCAGGAACTCTGATGACATAGCCCCATTATGAACCAAACGCTGCCCCTCTGGCTCAGCAGAATTGGGAGAAGATGGGAGACTCTGTGGGCAACCTGAAAAAAGGAAAACATGTACAAATGCTTCAAACCTGGCTTGAGTGTAATCAAACTTTCAAAGAAACATAGATCAACAACACAAAAACTACCTGCATCAAATAGATTGGTTTATTAAATCTGGATAAATCAGATAATGAGATCTTTCTCACAATGTTAAAAGTTACTGCTTATCACCCCTACGCATTGCTTTCTTTGCACAGAAAATGCTATATCCATTTTTCTGATGGAACAGGGAAAAAAGTGGAAAATATGACCTGGAAATAGACTAGCCAATTAGTTTGTAAACAAGTTGGAATCTGAACATATACCATACTTTCCCCCACTCAAATCCATCATTACCATGAAGATCACTCTAATTCTGGATAAGAGGGTCAGTCTTAGAAGTCCAATTATATTTAGCGGTGTAAACTTCAGCACAATATCTTTATTCTCAATTAATGATTTGGCATACTGTGGTCACACCTTGTCAGTGCTATCTGTTTTGGGACTTGATAAAGCTCTGGCTGAACTGAGCCAGAGGATTTAGGATGTAGGCATCCAAAATGACAGAGCCAACATCTCCCTTTTTTTCAGCACAACTGCTCTTCCTTTCTGGATTATCCCTAGATATATTTGTTCATGTTCTACAAAGGAGGTTATTTGTGTTGGCCCAAATTGGGGCACCAGCTATTAGAGAAACAGCTGGAAGTTATACAACTCTCCATTGGAAAGCAGAACTTTCTTTGTTCAGTAGAATCTGTCACACAAGTGCTGTTCAAACATCTGTTTGTATATCCAATGGTGATACAACTTAATACTTCCAATTGTTAATAACTCTAATTGCCATTGGGATCAGGAAGCCAATACTTTTCTGTTGATGTGATGGAATCTAGCAATGAGTTACAAGAAGACAGATCAGTCTTGAATCTTAAGAGACAGATCAGGCTTGAATCTTGAGAGATAGATCAGTCTCTTCAGAAAGAGATACAGAAAAGATCCTCCCTAATTTTTCATAGCATTTATAAGACAGTTATGCAGAGTATAGTTTAGTGTGGCAAGATTCTGGCTATTACAAACAATAATAAAAAGTACTTTGAGCTATTACTCGTGCTGTTCTTGGTTTCCTATGCCTGACAGCTGCATCCATCCTTATCTTATTTGATCCCTCAGCAGGTTTTGATATCGACTGTGTCTTGTGGTTTCTTATGGTGTCTGGAGGCTGTGATGATCTGGGTGGAAAGCAACAGGATGGACCCTGGAAAAACTGAGTGGATTTGGGTTTTAAGTTCTAACTTTGGTACTGGATGAGGTCACACTGCCCCAAGCAGATATTGTGTATGCTTTGAGGATCCCCCTGGACTCACAACTCCTGCTCAAAAAGCAGGTGGCAGTCGTGGCTAAGAGGGCCTTAGTACAACTCTGTCTGGCACACCAGTTGTACCCATTCCTAGATGAGGGGGACCCATTCATAGCCACTCATGCCCTGGCCATCTACTGGTTGGACTATTGCAATATATTGTACATGGGGCTGCCCTTGGAGAGTATCTGGAAACTTCAGCTGGTGTAAAATGTAATGGTATGAGCAGTTATGCGTGTTTCTGGTAGAACATATATCACACCTCTTCTTCATGAACTGCATTGGTTTCCTGTTTGTTTCTGGGTCCAGTTCAAGTGCTAGTGTTGATCTTTAAAGTCCTTCATTGGCATAGGCCTGGGTTATTTGAGGGGCCACCTTGTCTCAATTTTATCTACCTATACTATCAGATCCAGCAGAGAAGACATGTTGTGAGTTTAGTAGGCTCTAAGCAGTGGGCTTTTTCTGCTGTAGTGTGTGCACTGAGGAATCATTTCCCCTCTGAGGTGAGGTTGGTCTCATCACTTCTAAAGCTTCTGGAGGCCCCCCTCAAGACCAGCTTATTATCAGCAGTCCTGAGAACTCTAGGGGATGGGGGAACTAGTGAAATGGTTCTGCTCTTTTCGTCTATTATTGTTTGTTTTGGCTTTGTTTTTAATAAATACTTTTATTAAAATGTATGTTTTAAAAATACCTTAAATGTATTTATTAACTATTTTAGCTCTGTTTATGAGACATAAATTGGTTTAATAAAATAAAATATTAAAACAAGATTTTACCAGAATTACATACATTGTCCTCTTCAAAAAAAAATTAAATCTTCTAGTCTATGCTATACTTTTAGGATTTCCTGGTACTATCCCATGCAAATGCTAACTAGATACCACCTTGTTCAGTTTCTAAGCCCAGGAAAGCTGAGCTAAGTAACGTCACAAGGCTGCAATTGTGACTATAAAACAACAGTTTATGATGCAGTACATTGATTCTGTCAATTTCTGGAACATTCCACAGAAAAACCAAGACCAACAAATCATACATTCATACAAATACAAATATTGTATAAATATCTTTCCCTAAAACAAATGTTTGCCTAAATGATCTTAACTGATCCCTTCCACGAGGTAACTCTAACAATCAATATAATAGGATTTACTATTCCTGATCACTAGACCTAAGCTCTTTGGACTAGCCAACTTGATCTGTACACCAGTTTCAAGGTGGATCATTCCTTCTGCACAGATTTAGGCTACATAATCCATTAATGAAACCTGCCAATAGGACTGTCCCAAAGGCAGGATATTTCATGAAATTCCATCTCCAAGATCTGCTTACATATTGTCACCTCTCATGTTTTTCAATTAAGGCTTCTTGTTTAGCCCAGAGAAACAATAAATCACTGCCAGACTGTGTCTTCAGACCCATTCTTGTTTTGCATTTACAAGCTCATTCTTTTAAAGAAATGCAGCCATCTGGACAGATGCTCACCAGCGCCACAGCTCAGCTAAATGCTTTTCAACCTCTTCTCTTCTTCCTAAAGTCACCCTTGTCAGGTTCAACTCTGCAGATTCCTAACTTAACCAAATGTCTAAGAATTCAGAGTTCTAGAAATTCTCAAATGGAATAATTCCAAATACTATTTCTAAGTATTAAAGTCTCTTCTGGACTGTGTGAAGCCTGCTTGTTTGAATGCTCCTTATAATTCTCACTGATACAGTGAAAAACAATGAAATCATTCTCCCTCCATGATTATTTTTATAATGGAGACTCCTAAGCATTCCCTCTCCCGGGAGTCTGATGGCATCTGCAGTGTCAGAGGCTATTTGGAACACAGAAAGTTCAATCGATTGCATTCCAAATAATGTCTGATCAATAAGCGAGACACAGCAGATAAAAAGCTGAGGTTGCCAAGCAGAGTGTATAGCTTCCCGAGATTTCCCACTTTTTGAGAGGTAAGAAGTCCAGCAAGTTAGCTGAATGCTTGGTTTGAGGCTCTTTTCTTTAGATAGAAAGATCTTTCACCAATATCTAGGTGACATAACTTTCTTAAGGTACAAAAAAAATGACGAAAAGTTTCAGTTACTGCTATGAAAGAGTCAGGAAGTCATCTATTTAATAGCATGCAGATGGGAAAGAGGAACTCTAAGAATATCGGTTGCAGAATAATAATAAAATAATATAATGCAATAGTGGTAAATATCTGTAGCTCAGGTGTAGGATGAGGTCGAAGAGTCATTCTCTAAGCTTGTGGGTTGGTTTCCAAATGTTTCATTACCAGGTTAGGTAACAACTTCAGTGGAGTTTAGGGTCTGTCAGTGTTCTTCTGTTTATAAGGGCTTAGATATGGATGTGTCAAGTGAGGATCTTATAATGGGTCAGGTGTGAGTCATCAGTGAATCTTGTGATGGGTCTTAGGATAGGGAGGTTACATCAGGTCAGGGTCATTGGGAGGTGAACTGCTGGTGAGGAGTTTGCATAGGTTGGATGAGGGTTGGTGCTGTTTCTGGTTGGCTGTGTGGTTGATTTGGATTTTGAGCAGTTCGTAGCCAGATTGTAGGTCAATGTGTCTGTTGATGGAATTCCATGTGGAGTGCCAGGTTTCATAGAAACATAGTAAGTGGTAGTATGGCCAATGATTTTTATGTTGCTCCAGTTGAACTGCTGCTGTTTGGTGTCGGTGTGAGTAGAGATTAAGGATTTGAGATTGTGGTGTTCAACTGCCAGTGGATCCTGGTTTTTAATCGATGTGATGTTTGTCCTGCATAGAATTGATTGCAATGGTTACAGTTGATTTTGTACATTACGTTGTTTCTTTCATCCTACTGTATCTTGTCCTTGGTTCTGGATAATTCCTGGCGGAGTGTTGTTGCGGGTTTGTAGGCTAATTGCTATTCCTAGGGGTTGGAGGATTCAGGCTGTCATTTCCGACACCCCTTTTGTGTATCGTAGGATTAGTGGTGGTTGGCTGTGTAGTGTGTCTTGGTTTGGGTACTGTATATCAGAATATGCATTTGTAAGATAAGCATTAGAGAGATATGATACAACAGTATTGAGCTAAATTTGGGCTAAAAAATTTGGGTGGAAGACGTTATGATGGATTGGGAGTAGATGGAAAATGTAATTGACTGTTCCCACATTCAAGAAACAGTAGGTGTTCCTTACTGAGCATGGAACAAGCAGAAAGCGAGGATCTTGCTAAAGTCAACCCTATCAGAATATTTCATTTATACCCCAACAAATATGCAATTTAAAACCATTCATTTGTGCTGAAATCACATTGCCTCATATAGCCTATTCCACCTCTACTTTCAGGTTTTAGAAATAATCTGTATTGGACTGTTAGAAAGCTGTACTAATTTGTATGCCTAGGCTTCATTCTAAAAGGGAAAGTAGATAGAAAACCTGAAATTTGAATTCTCTTTGCAGCTCTGATATCCCTTATAGGCTCCACCCTAACTACATCTTCCCACCAATTGAGGACTGACAACAAAACCTCACTTACGCTCCTGGCATTTGCAAACTGAAAAACCAATTTATCTTGATTCAAGCCTGACCCTTTGAAGCACAAATAGCTTGGCTGCTTGCCAAGTTCAGGAAGGCTAAAAATAACCTCTTGTATGAGTCACAAAACAGGAACAGATTCCCCCGCTTTTTTTTGCCACACAGGAATCAATTACAAAATACTACTAGTAAGATCCTAGCTTACAACAATCATATTGAGTATATTGGGGGGAAAAACAGCACCCAAAAAAGTATGCATAAGCCCCAATGAAATGGTGGCAGCAGTATCTCAGGCCATTGCATTACATCATTCACATTTATAGGTAAGGCTTTTTGTTGTTGTTTCGTGCCCCTGAATCAGTTTTTGGTACCTGGTGACTGCCTAGACTACACCTTGCAGTTTTCTTGGCCATGCTGGCTGGGGAACTCTGGGAGCTGAAGTACATACATCTTAAAGTCATCAAGGTTGAGAACACTGAGGAAAAATGCTACTCGTGATAACGAAGGGCAATTAATATTGCCATGGCTTGCTTAAATCAGCTGATTAAAATGTGTTCGTTTTAGAAATTGAATTTTTCTGAAGGTGTCTTGTTGCTGACCTGAAGCAGATGAAGAAGGCTGAAAGAATGGAGAATGCCTTTAAAGGCAAGTCTTCATTCTCTGACATATTTATCTGACTGAATGACAAGTGGGCAGAGCTCAAGGACAGAACACAAAAAAAAGAGAAAGAGAACAGAGGATTGTGAAGATGAGGAACATCTGTCAGTAGAAAATAGTGAGATAGATAGGCCTTGGAGTCCTAAAGGGTAGGCAGGTAGGCTACAATGGAATAGCACCCTGAAGTTTTGGAGGTTTGTGGAGTAAAAATAATGTTATGGGGCTCTATTGAATGTAGGACAGTGATGGCAAATCTATGGCATGCGTGCCAGAGGTGGCGCTCAGAGCCCTCTCTGTGGTCATACGTGCAGTTGCCCCAGCTCAGCTCCACCGTGTTTCTCAGTTGCATTTATTGAGCCATCTGTATCCAAGACCTCTAAACACAATATTCTTTTTTTCTTTTAATGCCTCACACCGAGAACAAAAGTAATTACAATCAAGCAAGTCATATTTTCATTCAGGTCTCCCCAGTTTATTATGGGAAACTTTTAAGTTTTCCTTCATGATTTCTGAAGGATTCAACAGTTTTCAGCAATATTAAAAATCACAACCAAGGTTAATAATGCTGCACAACACCTTAAAACAGAGGGTTTCAAATTCTGCAGCATCATACCCCCTAAAATTATACAGGTATTCTGTGCAGGAATTCAACAACATGCTTAACATTAATTGTTTCATTAGCATTAGGCTGGGTAAGAAATAAATTTAAACTTACTTTTAATTATTAAGGTTTAATCTATCTACTGTGTAACCCCTCTTCAGCTTTGCAACTACTCATTGCATGTTTGTTGAGGCAAAGTGAGGGGCAAATGTGCAGCAAATTTTGGCAACATTCCCATTTTGCTTAATTCAAATCAATGTTAATAGTATGCAATCATCCTCTAAGTTGCTTGTGACCCCAGGAGAAAAGCACTTGATACACAGTTTGATGATTCATGCTTTAAACATTAAAATCTTACAAAAGGATTTATCTAAAAAGGTAAGTAGGGATTTTTTTCCTCTCTAGTTTAGACTGCAAGCCACATCACAGAATGCTATTTTCCAACAGACAAGGTGAGGACATTATAGTTAAAGAGCTTAAGACTCTTTCTTAGAAAGAAAGAATCTTAAAAAAGATCTGAGTTATCACAATGTTGTCTGGAGGGGCAAAAAATTGGAGAAGCATGCAAAACATGTTTAATGTTATTAATACCAGGCTGTCTTCACCTTGGAATTGGGCATTCATTCATCATTTGTCAGTGAAAAATACTGTGTAATTCATGCTAATTAGGAGAAAAAGATATATTAGACTGAAATACTTTCACTAATAAAGTATGGATTGATATTTTCTATGGCAAAAAATATTACAAATTTGCATATACACTACACATAAGATGGTTTTGATATTATTACAAAGTATTAGCTCATTCATTCAGCAGTACATAGTCATAAGGAATACATGAAAACCCAGGGAGGGATAATAAAGGCAGCCAGCAAACTGCAGCAATTATATATATTTAAAGAAATAGAAATGGAAAAAATATCACACTCAGTGTGTCACAACTGTCCAATAATACAGCTCTAAAAAAGAGAGGAAAGATAGAGATTGAGCAAGTTCTTTGATATTCTACTCTAGGACTACCTAGAATGTATGTATGGGACTGACTGGCTAAAGTACTTTGATATCAATTGAAATCAAATGAAATTGTATTTTCACTTTACAACCATGTCACCAGCAAGAGTTGAAAGTCTCAAATGTCGTTGGTAAGTGAGGCCTACCTGAATAGTGCTATCTGCATTTTAAAAGTTATTATTTATTTTCTGGCTCAGGTAGACTATGGCAAAGGTAGCTGAACATTGCTTATGACCTGCAGTGTGCATTAAGAAAGCATCATCTCATAATTTGACCTTAGCATGTATTAACTAGTCTATTTGTCAGTATAGTTGTAGATCAAGGATACAAAACATGGCCTAAGATGGCTTATGAAAGTGATCTATATGACCTACCAATGCTCTTGTCCCATTCATCAATTAATCAGTAGAAAGAAACTAGTATGTGTTGAATATATGTTCCTGCCAAAAAAAAAAGGAGGTTGAAAAAGCTGCATTTTCATTACCAACAACCATGATAACCTATCAAAAAAGAGTTTAGTATCTGGTAAGAGCCTTGACTTCCACTCTTGCAGATAAAAAGAGGTTATTAATTTGTAAAATAGTGGAAGTATGTTATATTTTTTTAACCACCACGGTAAGATGTACCTGAGATTCGGGAGGAGCTACCCCTTCTAAAAGAGAGTGGGGCCTGGAAAGCGTAAATGTTGTCCCCTTCTGCGATGGAGTTCAGATCCTCATCATCTGAGAAGGAGCACTGGAACCCTGACTGGTTTAGTTCAACCAGGATTACCTGCAAAAAGACCAGTTAAGGATATAAACCTCTAAAAAAGTAATATTCAAATCACAGAATATAGTGTTCTCACAGAACAACAGCACATGAGAGAAAATTATCTGGCTAACCTGGTCAGGCGAAATCTTGCCCTCCTCAGCCACCATTTCCCTCAACTTTGACACAGTGCTGAAGAGAGGCACAGCTAGGCCTACACGCACAAATCGCTGGCTTTTGGACTGGAAGACAAGGGTGACATTCAAAGGCCTGGAAGAAAGGGGAACACAAGGGAATTGAGAATTGAAGAATACTAAGAATGCCCCCGATTCACAGTTAACTCACACCCAGTCTGCCCGTCCGTCTGTTCATTCATTTGTTTGTTCACTCATTTATTCTCTGCCTTAACATGGCCACATAATTTGTTTAATTATACGTTATTGCTTATGAACAAAGAAGTAAATTGGATTGTTTCCCAAAAAATTTACCACATATTTTGAGCATGGAGATTTGGGGCACATGTATTGTAAACATATGACTGGAGGACCAAGGATGAACAGATTGGTAGAAAACAACTCCACTTTGAGCCCTGCTCCTTTCAAAGCACTAAGAAATAACACCACCTGCATCTTTAAGAATGTATCTGTCACTATCGATATTAAAAATTACTCATTAAAAATGATGTACGGCATAGCCTTTGAATTGTGTAGGAGCGATCTGAAATACACCACTACATCTACAGTAGCGTAATATGCAGAATGATTCCTAGATTGCTGGAAAGAGCTAAGTTACAGCACTCCGTCCTATAACTTGCCCACCCACTCAGATATGTTATGGATATAACACTCAAAATTCCCAAACAACCTGTCTTTTATTTCAGTTCAACACCCATAAGATATAAAGTTTGTACTGAGAAAAAATGAAAAGAGCTGGATTTGAAGTCTCACCCTGAAGGCTCAGAAGAGAGAGGCAAAAATGGGAAATCAAGCATTCTAGAAGAAACCAACGAGTCCTCTCTCATGTTCCTACAATTAATTAGAATGTAAAGCTAGAGAACAGGTGTTACTTCAAGACATCTGTCAATTCTAACAGAGGCCTAAGAAAACTAATGCTTACTTAAGGTCTAAAACATGGAGAGGGGCATAATTTCTTCTACTTAATGTGTGCTATCATTCATCTTTTCCTGACAGGAGTAGAACATGGATGTGACCTGGTATTGGTTGCACAGAGAAGAATTTTTCCTAAAACTTCTACATGGCAACGTTGAATGAGTGCTTTCCTATACCCTTTTTAAATGTGTTGCTTGAAAAGAAAATCTATGGCACTTTTTTCTTTAATTTCAAACCAAGGGAAGAGAAATCAATTTGGATCAGGGGTATAATAGATAAGAAAAGTGCCTTTAACTCTTCCCTCCTTCATAGTCATCTTTAGCAATAGATCATTTTTTAACAATAATTTTTATTAAAAGTTGAAAGAATTAAAAAGCGAATATGAATTAAGAAAAGTATGAAAGAGTAAAAAGAATCTGCTGGAGACCGCTTCTTATGAGAAGCTGCTGCTATGGAGTGTATGTAGGCAATCCAGAGGTCTCTCTTTGCTGGAGAAGAATTCCAAGAAGCTGGTCTATTCATTGGCTCCTCATTCCCTCATGGTTGCTGGCCCTCTCAGCAGAGCTATCTTCAATTTGCCATTGTTTCCTCAGAAGTCTCCACATTCCTGCATCAATTTCCAGAGGAAGCAATCAATCTTCAGCAGAAGACTCAGAGAAACTTCAATTAGTCAACCCGATCACAGGTTGAAAGCAGGTACTAAATAGTACTAAGTTGCACCACTATCTTTCTCACATCAACTAAAATGAGTCATGGAAGCTCAGTGGCGTTCTCTCGGCCTAGTCTACCTCACAGGATTGTTACTAGAGATAACAATCAGATAAGGATGCACTCTGAATGCTGTTTTGAGTTCCTGAAGGAAAAATGAGATGTAAAACTAACAAATGCAAAAATAAATGATGGTATTGTTAAAGAGAAAGATTTGCTCTCTTGTATTAGGTCAAAGAAGGTCTCCTGAATATTATCCACTGCATATTCCACAGTGTTATGCTCCAAGAAGAACAACAGAGCCAGGACAAAAAGCAAATTAAATTCATTTAATTACAATAAATATATTTGATAATGTTACTAGCAAGTATATATTCCTTTTTTTCCTTCTGCCCTCTAAAATATATATTATTTAGTAACAACTTCTAAAGTTTGTTTGAAGCAATACATTGGGTTTATAGGAGACCTCAGACTGTGTCCCTCTCTTTTATATCTAAGCCTTGAGATCTAGATCAATATTAGTTCCTAACATTCAAGTGCTGATATAAACTCCCTTTTTACAACCCTGTAGTCCCTATTCAGGGTAATCAGGGAGACTGGATGGAATTGAGAATTTACTGACTGGATACCCTTCCTGACACCATACGGAGTTCGCAGCAGATATTTTTCTTTGTGCCCTAGGAGAGAAATATCTGCTGTATTTAGGATTGAACTCTCAGCCTTCCAAGTGGAAAGGTGGGAGGTGAGTATCTACAATACTAGGCCTCCACACTTCTCATTCAAGTGCAGATCTATTGTGCCAATTTCACTATGGGGTGCTATCCTGGAAACATTTACAAATTCTAAACCTATCTAACCATTTAGAAGTACAACTCACAGGAGTTTCAAAGATTCATAGCCATAAAATTGCAGTTTGGAGAAAGCACTTAAGAGATGTAAAAAGAAGTATGGAGATTTTCTTCTTTTTTCTCCTCATTGATAAAGGACTCAGGTGGCTGAATCCCCACAATGGAAACAGACACATTGTTTAGCCTCTTTGCTGCCAAGCCCAGGCAAGCATAGATAAAGCTAAGATTCTGGAGGGAGTGCTAAGGATTTATTAACTGGAAAGAGACAGCAGAAAGCAGGTTGGAGGGAAGGTATAAAGGAGATAGAGGGACACACAATCTCCCCAAGCTGTTTAGAAATCGACATTAAACAGACTCCATTTGGAAAAGAATAAATTCCAGACTACGTAGGCAATTCTTTTTTTAAAAAAATTCCAAGGGGAACAAAAATCCTACAAATCTTAAAAGCTAAGGAATTAATTATAGCGTAAGCTTCTATGGAAGTGATTTTGCTACATCAGATATCTGAAGCTCTACCAATGTGCTTCTAAATTCAGAAAAGTCTTTTGGGATTACAGTAAGCATTTTATTTAAGGCATGAGCTTTCATGAACTGATTTTAATAAAATTAATAGGACTCTGTTCCTCCACCGTCTATGAGTTCCTGATGGCCTTTTTCCCATTTCCTCAGAACATACATCAAGTACAGTCAGAAGAACCCTGGAACTCTTGCTATGACTTGAAATGTCATAACATTAGAGAGAAGATGGGAACAATATATAAAAGATACTTTTAATCTACAGTTCAGGGTCCATTTCTCAAAGTAAAGTTCTGTTTTGATAATGCTATGCACATACTGAAGACAGTGAGATTTATTTCCAAAGAAACATGTACAGGGTAGAGCTGTCAGACATATGCAGCCCAATCCATTACATATTTATTCATTTCAGCTCTCAAGAGGTTGAGCACATTGCATCTTTGGAATTCAGATTTGTAATGAGCCCTTCTTGTCCAACTAATACCATTATAAAACTTAAAAAAAATTTCTATAACCCTGTACCTTGAGAATTCAAACTAAAAAGAAGTAGGGATTTAACCTATATTTTTAGTATGCCTGTGGAATTCTATGCTTGTAATGCCGTCATCTTCTCATTTCCCAGCTTTCTGACTTCCCTAGAGTTCATGCATACTTAGCTGTACCCTCAACGGGAAAAAAAGTTTTGCTAGTTTCAGGGCCTTGGCTCCCTGCTGTGCATAACCAGCTGCCAAAAAAAGTAGCAATTTCCAGCCCAAGGCCCTTTTCTGACAGTATTTCTCACTCAGCCTGTGATGCTGAAAAAAACAAGACAGTTCTAGTCCTCTTGTACGAAATAAGATGAGATTTCTGGACAGAAAAAAAGAGAAACTATTTCAGAATCCTGCCTAGCCTCCCAAAACAGGTTTCTTCTTGCAGGAACAGAACAAAAACAAAATTATAAAAACTTAATTCCTAATTGGGGGAGGCGGGTTGCAATAAATGGAGTTCTGGTCTGGCTATCCAGAAAAATTAGGCAGTTCAATAGACTTTGGGAACTTTCAGAACAGGAATGGTGAATTTTGGAGTCCTTTGGATGTTGCTGATCTATAGATTTCCTTATTATGGACCAAAATAATACTTAGTCTGGTGGTTCTCAACCTTTTCTTTACAACGAACCCCCTTTAAATACCTTTTGTGGCCATGTGCCATGTCTACTGACCCACAAGACTTAACTCAAGATTTAAATCATAACTTTTCTTCAAGCCTCCATGGACCCCCAGAGCTCACTGAACTACAGTTGAGAACCACTGATTTAGGCAATAAATTAGTATCTGTACCAAGGCAGTTTGCACATGAAATGCGGATATGTAATGAAAGTGGACTTTTAGTAAGATAGAAAAAGAAAATTTACATTTGTAATGTAAATTTTCTTTTTCTATCTTACTAAGATAGAAAAAGTGTCTAAGTGTGGAACCTTAATTTTAAACAAAGCAATGGAAATTCTGAAATTCATTTGTGGGTGCAGACATAATGAAAATCAAATCAAATCAAATTTTATTCATTACATGCACAGTCATACATGGTATGAAATGCAGTGAAATGTGTATGCGACTGCTTGTGATCATAGGTAGCAGAGCAAGTATAGACAGGGTAGGAGAATAAGTTAGGAGGTGATTGAAAGAGATAGATTATGGAAATATTGTTTTGTCCTGAGTTATTTAGGATCCATATTGCCTGTGGGAAGAAGCTTCTCCTTAGTCTCTCTGTGTTAACTTTCAGGGAGCGGAAGTGTCTTCCTGACCGCATCATAGTGAATAGTCCGTTGTTGGGGTGGCTGGGTCCTTCATTATCTTCCTGGCTGTGGTTCGGCATCATTTGTCGTAGATGGAGTGCAGTTCAGAGAGCTTGGTGCAGATGATGTGCTTTGCTATGAGCACCAGCCTTTGTAGGGCTTGCCTGTCCTGCATGGTGCTGTTTCTGAACCAGGTAGTGATGTTGCCTGTCATGATGCTTTCTACTGTGCAGGAAGGAGTAGAAGTTCCTGAGCACTTTGGGGGGCAGTTTGAAGTCTTTCAGTCGTCTAAGATGGTATAGACATTGCCAGGCCTTTCTCACCACGATGTCGATGGTGAAAATAGAAAGATGGGAATGTGTGCCTTTATCATCTTACTGCATAAGTACTATGCCTTAAAATTTGAAATATTTAAAATGCTTATCTCAAGAGAAAATATGTCTGGAAAAATACATTTTGAGAACAGTGATTCTTAAAATGTGACTTTAAATATGATTCTTTTTTTAAATTTAAAAAAGAGTAAAAAGAAAGAATAACACACTGATGAGTGAGATGATAAAATATGTAAATGAATGCATGCAATATTAAGAGAAGTGAAATTCATACTGTACGTTCTAGTGAAAACACAGGAGTGGAAATATGACCCATCACCAAGCATACCTGGTTTGACGCAAGGGGATAGGCAATGAGATACATAGAAAAGGATCAAAAGTATTGCTCTGTTTCCGGCAATGAGGGCAAGTCAATGAAGATCTAGAAAAAAAATATTGAGAAATTATTCATCAATAGAGAAACTGACATCAAGTCAATTGCAATGCTAGATTTTAAAATTTTGGCTTCTAATTTGGTATTCTAGAATATGAAGTTTTCTTCAACCTTTGGGCTAAAAGGAAAACTATAGATTGCTACAGACCTGAGAGTACATCTCCTGTCAAACTTGCAAACTGACGTCTCTATGAAAATTAGTAGCACTTTGATGAGACCTGTTTTGTATATTATGTAATATACAAATTAATAGCACTTTGATGAGTTCTGCCTTGTATATAATTACATTGTGCCTTATAAAATATATGCAACATTGATGTCTCTCTGTCAGGTATGATCTAGATCGGGGTGGGCAAGTATGTCTCCTTCATGACTCGTGGACTTCAACTCCTAGAATTCCTGAGCCAGCATGGCTGGCTCAGGAATTCTGGAAGTTGAAGTCCACGAGTCATGAAGGAGACATAATTATCCACCCCTGATCTAGATAAATGAATTTTCAGGGTCTCTCTCAACCTCTAAAGGGTCTGGTTCCATCTATTAGACTCCTCATGGCAAAACTATTACAATAAAAGCAACCTATTTAGAATTGCTATCATTACACCAAACCAATTTTTGACCAGTTAAGATCAGACAAACAATATATTTGCATTTGTACCCATATAAAATGATTTGTAACATACAAGCACATAATACTGTAACCATTTTCTTACCATCTCCAGGATCATTTGGCAACAGGTTTTAGTTCCTTTCTTTCTATAAGAATTGGTGGCTCATATTTTCACATCTATGCCTACACTATATTTAAGGCTTTTATTAATTAGTAATCCCGCCTCCACATATTCATAGCTTGGTCAGGGGCAAGCGGATAATATACTTATTCATACACTGAAAAACAGATCTCATAACTTGCACCTTTAAAAACCAAATCACAAATTTGCTTGTCAACATTATATTGATTCTTCACACCAAGAGGCTGTCTTGGTGGGGTGGGGGGAGGGAGGGAGGGAGGGAGGGTGGAAGGAAGGAAGGACTTCATAATGTTAAGAGAGTTCATGGACATTTTCTTTGACATATAATCTTCAGGTTTTATTTCTAGCATGAAAGGTAGGGAGAAAAAGTTATAAGTGAAGTTTGTATTCAGCTGAATATGATAGACCACCATACTCTGAAATTTACTGTTCGCCTACTACACTAATAATGGTATGGACATTCTTTTTTTGGCCCAAATATTCTATTTGCTTTTAACACCTGCTTAGGATCACAGAGAGAATAGCTGATAACATCATGATGTCGCCAGAGAAATGGAGAAATATCTGTCTCACTCTTCCTCCGCTCCACCCCCCATTTTTGGAAAGAGGGGGTTTAAAGGGAGTCTCAAACTGTCAAATTAAGTCACCCATTCTGCCCTTTTAAATCATTTCAAAACAAGTAAAATGGCAAAATTGGAGTCCACAAAACAACAACAAAAAGCTCTTCAATGCATAAAGCACACATTTTGGACATTAACCACCTCCCATCCAAAAAAATAAAACAGCCCAAATTTTCAAACCTGCCAAATCAATCTTATATATAGGCAATAACTTGCTACTCCCTGAAGTAAATAGTAATAAACCTAAAGCTGAATTAGCATTCATTCTCAACCTGATACCAATAAGTGTGGCTAAGAGGCTGCCCATGGACTGAATTTGGTGGAAGGACCTAGAAATGAAATCATGACCAGGAAGCCTCATGTCATAAGGAGACCATTTGCAGTTAAGATGGCCAAATGGTTTAATGTGTGTTACGAACTGCCCCATTTGGTATTCCTCTAAGATTTATTTTATTTACACTCATCAGACTCTGAGACAAATGCTAATCAACAACATGAAATAAATACAATAATACACCCAAATGTAACATTAAAACTTATAAAAAGAAAATTAAGCAATAATTAACTAATAACATATTTTTCCCTTTTCACAGGCTCTCTAATAACAACCCTTCAGTTTTTAAAAGCTTATGGACTGCAAGTAATGTGAGCAGTGGCACATTAAGGCTTACTGGTGTCCTAAGCATTGACAAATCTTGGTGCCCCCTTATCAATTTTTTTTATAAATCTTCATTGGGTTTTTTTTCTTTCTCAACTTTGTGGCCTAGTGTCCTAAGCACGTGCTTAGTCTGCTTAATGATTAATAGACCACTGAATGTGAATGCTATTCTGATTTCTAGTGGGAAACCAGAAACATGTAGAAGAATGAGGTGATACTCGCAAACCTTAGCTCCTCTCACAATATTTTTGTATCATCAAAGCATCTTCTGGATACATAGCAGAAATAAAGCCTCGGTTTCAAGGAAAAAAATAAAATATCTGAACTGTAATTCTGCATAGAGACTCTTCTTAGCTTCAAATCCAGGTGAAGAGAGTGGCAGATTTGTGTTTCATCCAAATAAGGGTACATTTCAACCATCTTTCCTCTCCATTCCATTAGTCACCTCTCATTTCCATTCCTAGTAATACCTCACAACTATTTTAACTCAGAAAAGACCCTAAGAAATCATCACATCTGTGCTCTTCCTTGGTTGAGTTACATCACAATTTTGCACATTTTCACCAGTTACAGTAATCTTTTCTTTCCTGAGTTTTGTTAAATCAACACTCAGACTTTTACCATCTGCTTCCTTGAAAATCATGTGGCATATTAAATGACAATCTTTGAAACTTAAAACAATTAAGGCAACCACCCTCACTCCCCTTCTTGCAAACTGATTGACAAATTGGAAGAACATTCACAGAACTCTGCATTTTGAAGAATTCTGACGTAATTAACAATTCTAGTCAAATGAATTTAAAGAGCCTAACTGGAATAACTCCCATAATCAAATTAATGAAAACTGAACTGGCTAAAGTAAACTTCAAATCTATACCAGGTCTCAATCACACAACACAATAAATGTTTGCTATTTATAGGGATATGTGTTAGTTTACAAAATACATTCAAACTCTGCAAGGAAGAGATTGCCAATTAATATTTTTTTTAAAAAAGGGAGGCTGAAAAGGGGGAAGAGAAGAAAGGAAGATGAAGAGAAACAACTTACTTCAAAATTACTAGTAAATTAGGAATATCTCTGAGGTAAAAAGGATTCAATTTCAGCTTTCCTATCATAGCAGAGAGAGCAATCCCCTCCACCCTTTAAAAAGCATCTGAAATTAAATTTATTCTCAGAGGCACAGCTAATCAACTGAAAGGTCTTAATAAGATGACATCATTGGAAGTTTTAGTTGCTTAGCAGGTTATGTGAGAAATGAAACCTGCTTCCTGATATGAAAACAAAAACATTTTTAAAAAGACAAAGGGAGGAAACAGTGCCAGGTGGGGAAAAGTAACATACAGGTCTGAATCTATTCCAGAAAAGAGAAGAATGACTGCACTGTAACTATACAAAGCTAGACCTGACCCTAACTCTAGCTACCATACGTCAGAAAGCAAGATATTTACCCCCTTCTTCAGAAATAGTGAGGCCTGCACAAATATGTAAATGTCCTTGTGAAAAGGTCACCACACTATAGATAATACAATTCATATTATCTTTGCAGCTGGTTTTCTATAACAATTCTATTGTAACAGTTCCACTACTACCCAATTAAAGTTACAGGACAGTACTGAAATACATGAATTCACCCAATATCATATACAATTTTAACTAGACTAATTAGGGTCTAGTTAAATCAAGAACAGCAGGAGTGACATCCAGAGGGAGCATTTTACAGTTTAGTTATCTCTTTTATTGACATAAATCACCATTTATTTATGCAGAGATCTTTGAAAATGCAAAAAGTGCTCAGGTCTTCTTCTTTTAGCCACAGTTAACAAAACAGACAAAGCAAATTGGGGGTGCCAAAATAGAAAAAGGAAGAGAAATATATGAAAATAATAACTTCCAACTTTCTTTGGTGTAGATACAAATATAAAATACATTAAACTTTTGCTTTAAAATTAACCATAATACACAGTACTTTTATAATTATCAGTATTGTATTTCATCTTCTGTTGAAACTTCATCTGCTCTTCAAACAAGAATCTAAAAATTTTAGATTTAAATTTAGATTTAAATTTTAAAGTGATTTTAATTCTGTATTATTGTACTGTTTTTTATAGGCTGTTCACCGCCCCGAGTCCTTCGGGAGAGGGGCGGTATAGAAATTTAATAAAATTAAATTAATAAAATTAAATTAAATTAAAAAGACCCCCATATTGTGCATCAATCTTGAATAAAAAGTATAAACGCCAACACTTGTATTTTAAATCCATGCTCTTCCTGGTTTCTGAAAACTTCCTGGGAGGTGATACACAAACAGATTTTGGTGGTGATTAGTGATTCCCTGCAGGACAGGGTAGTGCCACAGTATTTTAAAGAGGCTGTGGTCCATCAACTTTTTAAGAAGCCATTGCTGCATTCCACTCTGTTGGATAACTTTTGACCTGTCTGTTATCTTCCCTTTTGGGGGAAGGTCATTGAGAAGATGGTTGCATGGCAGCTCCAGAGGTTTCTGGATGACATAGATTATCCTAGACCCTTACCAGTCAGGATTCAGGCCTGGATATGGGATGGAAATGGTTGTGCTTTTTCATGATCTCTGGCAGGAGTGGGATGAGAGTAGTTCATCCATCCTTGCTCTACTTGACTTCTCAGTGGCTTTTGATATAGTCAACCACGGTATCTTTCTGGAGCAGCTTTGGGGGTTGGGAGAGGGGGGCTCTGTTGTTAGTCTGATTCACTTCCTTCCTCTGTGACTGCTCTCAGTCTGTGTTGATAGGAAGTGAGAGGTCCAGCTGTCTGTCCACTGCTTTGCTAGTCCCACCAGTCAGTATTCTCTCTGCTTCAGTTTAACATCTATATGAAGCCACTGGGTGAGATCATCCATCACTATGGACTGGAGTATCACCAATATGCTGATGATACTTAGCTGTATGTCTCAACCTAAGGTGAGTTAAGCATGGTGTGATCTCTCTTTCATAGTGTTTGGAGGTTGTTAAGGGCTAGACAGAAAACAAAAATCTGAAACTGAACCCTGGCAAGATTAAGTTTGGGGTTTGGAGTCTTTGTTTAATGGAGAACTGCCACTTTTGGTCTCTACATGGGGCTCCCCTTGAAGAGCATCCAGAGGCTGCAGTTGGTTCAGAATGCGGCCGCGCGGGTAATTATGGTAACTCCTAGGAACTCCCATGTAACACCTCTCCTGCGCGAGCTGCACTGGCTACCTGTGGCCTTCCGGGTGCAATTCAAGGTATTGGTTC
>JAEANM010003663.1:0-22024 GCA_017656035.1 Myanophis thanlyinensis
GATAGATAGATAGATAGATAGATCTCATTTAAAGCAGTTGGGAATCCTATGGTTCGCTATGTTGACGCTTTGCTGTCATTGGGATTTCTCTTGGGATTATTTAAAGACATTTTGGAAACTGCCTGACATCTCAGCAGGAAGTGTAGGAAGTAGAGGAAGATGTGTAATAATAAACCAAAAAGGAGCAAATCCGACCTCCGACAGTGTCAACACAATCACACTGAAATAAAGTTTTTCCACCAAAAAGGAAGGTGGTGAGACAGACCAGGCTGACCCTTCTTTGGCTGGGCTTCAGCAGTGGGCCCTTCTGTGGGGCACAATCTAGATTTGAACAGCCAGTCAGCTCCCCACAATCTATCCCAGCTCCCTGTTAACCACAGTCACCGATGACTTTTCAAAAATCCAATCTGATGCTTTTTTTTTATTTAAGGCACCTTAAATCCGTCCCTTTACTGGATTTCTTTTGGACTCTAGTCATTTAATCTTTAAAAATGTAGAGTTAGCTCAGACTTGAAATGAAAATGGAACAGTGGAGGAAATCTTGAGGGTAAAAGTTAAACACCCATGAAGTGTACATGGGGGGGGGGGGAGACTTTAGGGGTATTGAATCTTTTAGAGGTGCATAGAGAAAGAAAATTGGGAGAGGTCACGGGAGCTGAGAAAAACTCCCTAAAATTTCTTCTACGATGTCTCCACAATTCCTACCACAGCCCTTCTCCATCTTGACAACTCCGGCAGCCACATCCATACTCCCCAGCTCACAAGGATGGACAGTGATGATGGCTGGAGAACATGGACATTCTGATCCAAAACAGTGGAGAAACCTTCTACCCTGCCAGCAAGCCCAGACATATGTGCATCAACTCCTTTCTAAATTAGATGTATTTCTCTCCTTCTCTCACTCATGTCCAGGGAGGTTTATATCCCACGTGCTTCTTGTTTGTTTGTTTTCTTCTCCAGAACAACAATCCTGCCAGGTAGTCTGTGGTGGGCCAATGCACCTGGCCCAAAGCCACTCAGGCAGCTCCCCAACTGAGGCTGGACTTGAACCCAGGTAAATTACTCTCAATGTTTAGCTGAATTCCTTATTATTTTTTCCTGTCCAGTTTTAGACTGTCAGCTCATTGGGGCAAAGATATTTATCTGCTAGCTCTTGTAAGGAGGAGCACCTTGATGGTTTGATAAGCAGAGCCATTAAATGTTTCTCAACCAAGCAGCCCCAAGATGCTGATTGGGGAATTCTGGAAATCGAAGTCCACCCATCTTCAAGTTACCAAGGCTGAGAATACCGTGCATTAGAAAGGAAAGGGGAACGAGTCGGTGCCCAGTTAGAACGCCAAGCATCAATTGTGCGTTCCTGATTCAACTGCCCATCGCAAAGCCCCCCTGCCCGGCTCCTCCCTTTGCAGAAGACCCCAGACCTTCTTCTCCCAGCGCAAATGACCGACAGTAACCCAACCCGTGACGTCACGCCCCTCCACAGACACCCGGGAGGAAGGGGTGGGCAGGGCCTAGAGGCAGAGCAGCCAGCCCTGGCTCCCAGCCCAAGCTTGGGGGGGGGGGGGGGACTGGCGGGGTTTTTTCCGCGCTGCTCTATCCCCAAGGATGGTCTTGCCTTCCGTGGATCTCCTGCTCCCCACCCCCCACACCTTGTCACAGCGACGCAAAAGGATTTTATGGCCCTTAGGCGAAGCGCGTGGGTCTTGTCTTGGCACTCCCTCTGCAGCTCCACGTGAAGCTCAGCCTGCCCATGGTGCCCAGCCTGCTTGGCTAAGCATGGGACCTGGAGTCCACCTCACCGGGCCTGGGAGGGTCTCTGCCAGGGATGCCACCGGCTTTTCCCCCACCACCACCCAGGGGTGGGGGTGGGGAAAGGAAACCCCCAGTTTTCTAGCAGTTGCTTCCCATCTCCTCTCGCCCGGTCCTGCCTCGCCAAACACGCCCCTCCTTTCCCACGCGCGACGGATGGGGAGCCCCGATTTTCCTCCTCAAGTCCTGGCAATGCCATCCCATCACCGCGGACCGGCGGGAGGACAGGGGTGGGCAAGCAGCCCGGGTGAAGGCTGAGTAGGCACTTTGGGCGCATGCACACACGCACACGCACACACACACACACACACAGAGAGAGACTCGGTTGCGTCGGGCGCTCTTTTGCAGACAGCCCGAAAGGGAGCTCGCTGCTGGGACGGAGGAACCTCCTGAGCTGACGCTCCCGGGGCCGGACTGAAGGGTCCATCATCCCCGGCCAGGCGACGCGCCCCTTTCCCATCTCCCTACCGTCAATGTCGCTCAGGAGGGCTGTATCGATCTCGGCGGTTTCGTGGAGACTCAGCGAGAGATCCAAGCCGTCCAGCGAAGGCTCTTCGAAGGGATCCATCGCGGCTGGAGCTGTCCCCGGCGCCCTTCCTCGCCCCCTTGCTGAAGGAGCCCCACCTTTGGGGGGGGGGCAGAAGGCGTGGGAGGGGGGAAGGGAGACCGGAGCAGCCCGCTTCACCCTTCGGTCCTCGCTCTCGGGGGAAAAAAAAGCCAGCCAGGCAAACCCATCCACTTCCCACGGGGGTCTGGCTCTGGGGGGGTCTCCCGGCTGCGCGAGGCTCCCGCCGCGGCTGGAAGGAGACGCGGTCAGTTGTGAACCGTAGCTCAGACCTGTGACCAGGGGTGGGGAGGAGCCTGGCCTGGGGCTCCGCCCCTCCGCTCCTTTCAATTGGCAGAGGGTGTTTTGGGGAAGGGGGGGGAGGACGTGAGCCGCGGGGGCTTTCCGAGGCATCTTTGCGAACCGGGCAGGCGGGCGCATCTTTGGCGCTTCGAATCGATCCAGCTGATTGGGGTGGGGAGCGGCGGGGGAGATTGTGTCCCGGTTAGATTTGGCCGTAGAAAATGTGCTTTCCGTGCAGGAAGAACTGCACCTGTTGGATTCCTGCCACACACCTGGAAGAGGCACATCTGGGAAGAAGTGGGAAGACTATGGAGAGCAGGCTGTTCAGGCTGAGGCCAGGAAAAAGTGGGGGGGACAGGAGGAGGGGGGCTATGGCTCCCCTCCGCGCAGTCTTTCTAACCTTGGGCAAAAGTTTAAGGGGTGTGTGACTTCCCCAGCAATGCTGGCTGGGGAATTCTGGGAGTTGAAATCTCGAAGTTGCCAGGATTGAGAAAGAAAAGGGTGCTTTAGCACATGACTTTGGCAAACAGCAGCTTTCTTTACTTGGGAACTGAGTGTGGGAAGCCAGTTGCTGTAATTTTGCACACTTAGGCTAACTGGTACTCCACCCTTTTTTAAAACTCTCCTCCCACTTAATTCAGAGAACCCATTCAAGATTGGGTTGTGATAGTGGCAAATATTGGTAGCTGGGGTGTGGAGGTTCATTGTCTGAGCTTGTGGGTTGGTTACTGAACATTTTGTTACCATCACAAGACCTTCTGACCGCACAAAGCCCTTATGAGCAGGACACCGACAATGACATCTCCTAAATTATGCTGAAGATGTTACCTAGCCTGGGAACCAAACATCTGGAAACCAACCAACCCACAAACTCGGAGAACAAACCTCCACCCTCCTAGGGTTAAGAACAACCACAAACATGAAGTTACGCAACAGGCATCACAACACCAGAATGCAAAATAACCGTTGGAACGGATCTTGGAGATCTTCTATCTAGTCCAACCCCCTGCCCAAGCAGGAGACTCTACACCATTCTGGACTAATGACAGTCCAGTTTCTTCTTAAAAACCTCCAATGATGGAGAAGCCACAACTTCTGGAAGCAAGCTGTTCCACTGGTTAATTGTTCTCACTGACAGAAAGTTTCTCCTTAATTCTGGGTTGGGTCTCTGTTTGATAAGTTTCCATCCTTTGGGAAATAGGGTGGACCGACAAGAAATCATGTACAGTAATAGATTCACGTGCTTTCTTTGCTGCAAATAACCTCGATAGATCCAAAGAGATTTCCCAGAAAGCGGGATAGATAGATAGATAGATAGATAATTCTTTATTGGCTAAGTGTGATTGGACACACAAGGAATTTGTCTTTGGTGCATATGCTCTCAGTGTACAATAAAGGAAACGGTACATTTGTCAAGAGTCATAAAATACTTAGTGATAGTCATGGGGTACAAATAAGCAATCAAATCATACTAGGAAACAATAATATAAATCGTAAGGATACAAGCAACTAGTTATAGTGCTAATGGGGAGTACAGGTGATAGAGCAATGGAGTGATGGAGGGTTGTAGCTTTTATAGCAGTTTAGGAAGTGAGGAAAGGAATCTTAACATTTATGAATGGAATTTTTGGCTATCAGACTGAGAGGGAGCACTACAATATTGCAATAAATATGGTGGGGGAGCAAGAAGAGAAAAGTGGGGTCAGACAACACAAAACCCCAATGCAAGGATTAAAGAGAAGCCAGCCACGGAATTTGTAAACAAGACCAGTTCTGCCTCGGATCGTTCCAAGAAAGGCACCCCAAAATCAAACATTTCATCTCAACACAGATCAAAAAATTACAAAAGTACATCTTAATGTTAGCAAAGGAAGTTTGGGGAAATTGTTCTCTTGCAAGTACAGAATAAAATGAAGGCTGAACCTATGAAACTCACTGCCACCAGATGTGCTTACTGCTTTGATAGCTTAAAGATTCATTTTTCTCGCCATGTATTTGCATACATCTGAACTAGATTGTGCTGTATCTGTGTCTTATATGTGAGTCTGTGCATAATTTTGTATTTATTTATTTTCTCGTTTATGTAGTGTACATTGGAGGTGGCGACCCTTTGAGAACTGTGTGCAACGAAATTTCATTTTAATGTATGGCAATTAGTGTGCATTTAAAGTGACAAAGTTATAATAACTTCTTGTCTCTAGGGAATCGAAAGTTGACTTTTGAAGAAGCAACACAGGAAGAGTATTAATGCCTCTGAATTTTGGTGTTGGAAAAGATTCTTGAGAAGGCCAAGGAAACAACCCATGGGTCATCTAATTAACCAACTCCCTTGAGGAACAAAATGACCACAAACGATCCTACTTTGGACATATTATGTGAAGACCCAAGTCTCTGGAGAAGGCGCTGACAGTGGGGAAGGTGGAAAGAAAGAGAAGACAACCAGCAGCCAGGTGGATAGTTGCAGTGGTGATGGATCCACTATTGGAAGTCCTGAAGGATCATGTTGCAGAAGATCCTCCTGGGAAAAACTCTATTGCTAACAGTCAACAATAACTCAATGTCCTCAACAGAAGACAAGCCTCCCTAGAGAAAGTCGATGTTGGAAAAGGTGGAAGGAAAGAGAAAAAGACAACCAGCAGGCAAGTGAAGGAACTCAGTTGCAATGGAGGCATTGTTGGAAGACTTGAAGGACCAGTTTAGGGATTGATGCTCCTGGAGAACAGCTCTCTGTGTGTTAGCTAGGAGACAAAAACAACTTATTGGCAGGTAATCAGTCAATCAATCAAAATGGAGCAGCCGGTAATTAGTGCTTTATGAGTTCAGAATCTAGTTTGGCACCGATTACCCTGGAGCAGGGTATATCTACATGACCGTGATTGATGGCTATATTTAAAGCAAAGATGCGGTTTCCCAGTTTGATTGCCCAGAGATATGCAATGCTGGAAGTGCCCAGGTTTTTGGATATAAAAAAATTAAAATGTTTGAGTCCACCATCAGGAATTAATACTGGTAATTAATTATTGGTACTAATTTGGCTATGCACTTCTAACCCTGTGATGAGACGGGTGGATAAATAAATCAACAAACAAGCAAATAAAATTAAATAAATAAAATTAAATAAATAAATTAAAAAATAAACAAACAAACATTCCATTTCCTGACCCATTGCTAGGCTTTCATAATTGTCATAATTGAATTTATCCTCAATTTGGGAGGGGAAAAACTCCTTGTAACTTTATTTGAGTCTTGCAGGGTTGCAGTCCCCTCCTGGGTCAGCTCAGATGGGAGACCTACTGCTCCTAGCAAGAGAAGAAAGAGTTAATTCTTGCCCATCTGCGCCTGGGCGGGGACCTGAGGCAAGCAACCAATCAGCAGGAACCAAAACAGAGCTGCCCCCATAGGAAAGTTTGGTTGAGCCGCGGGGAAACACCCTCGTAGTACCAGCTGGATGGGCCAATCAGCACCCAGCTCTGCAGTGGAGTGATTTCGCGTCATAGCTCAGGTTGAAGATTACATCATGGGGGCGGGGATCCCCCTCCTCCACGTGGAGAACGCAAGGACCTGCCCACCAATGGTGATGTGTCCTTGGAAGGCGGAGCCAATATTTAAACGGGCCACGCGTATTTATTTGATCCTTCACAGGGAGGAAAGTGGGAAGCGGGTTGTCCGCTTAGCAGGAACAGAATCAGATTCAAGTTTTGAAATTTCGGACCGCTCCCCGCTGAACATCGACGGCTGCTCAGTGGAGATCATAGAGAGCACCAAATTCCTTGGCGTTCACCTGGTGGAGAACCTCATCCGGTCCCTCAACACCGGTTCCATAACAAGGAAGGCCCAGCAGCATCTTTACTTTCTGAGGAAACTGAGGAAGGCACAGCTTCCACTGCACATCCTCACAACCTTCTACAGAGGGACCGTTGAGAGCACCTTGAGCAGCTGCATCACCACCTGGTTTGGGAATTGCACTGTTTCGGATCCAAGACCCTACGGTGAATATTGAGGACAGTGGAGATCATCGGGGTTGCTCTTCCCTCCATCATGGACATTTACACCACACGCTGCTGCATCCGTAAAGTCAGAAACTTTGTGGCTGACCACACACACCCTTCATACACCACTCTTCACTCTCCTGCCATCTGGAAAGAGGCACAGAAGTATTCGGGCCCACACAGACAGACTGTGTAACCGTTTCTTTCCACAAGCCATCGGACTCAACACAAAGAAACCGGAACCATAAATACTTTGCGTATTTTCTAAGTTTTTAGTTTTAGAATTATGTGAAGTTCTGCTTTTTTTTCAATCCATGTTGTCTGATGTAGCATCTTGGTCCTGGGGAAACGTCGTTTCGTTTCACTGTGTATATTGTATATATTTTTGTGTATATTTCACTGTATCTTGTTGAAGTGACAATAAAGCCTACTTGACTTGACTTGACATCCCGTTTCTCGAGGTGGGGGAGAGAGGGAGAAGCACCTGTGCAAAGTTTGCAACAGCCTCTGAGCATGGGCAGAAGGTTCCCCCATCCTACCTGCTCCATTGTTACTAAGCTTTTCCCAGCGGTTGGTCTCCAGATTCAGTTGGACTACAGCTCCCATCTTCCTCACGCGCTACAGCAGCCAGGAGGGATAACTGGCTGGACTTGCACGCTCTTTTCCAGATTTTTCCTGCACTGCCGGGCTATCCATCCTGCTTTTCTGCTCCATAGAAGCTGGCATTGTGTTTTTACTAGAAAGGTGTAAGCACACAAAGATGCCAGGCGCATGATGTGCTGGACGGTACGAGTGCTGGGAGGAGCCGGCTCTTGTTTCCAGGAGGGTTTTGCGGGCAGGCTTCGGGTGCCTTGTTGTTGCGCTCTTTCAAACAACAGGCCAAAGCAACAGGCCTCTCTCTCACAGTCTCTACACCTTGGCTGTTTTAAGACGGGGGGGCTTCAACTCCCAGAATTGCCCTGGCTGGGAATTCTGGGAGTTGAAGTCCATATTTCCTTTTTCAGACATTAGGGCAGAAGAGAACTGGGGAAACAAGGTCCAGCTTCCATTTGTTTCACCAAAAAAGCCGCTTGTGGACACCAGGTGTGGTACCTGAGCCGGAGCTGTTGAGACTTGAAATTGGAGCTGGAAAGTACGATGACCAGATTCGCTCGCCCCCAAAGATTGGAACAAGCACTCTGAAAATGCAGTGAGCGAGGTGTGGGGTGGAGAGAAATAAAAGTACAGGCAGTCCTGGACTTATGACCACAAAGGAGCCCAAAATTTCTGTTTGTTAAGTGAGACATTGGTTAAAGTGAGCTTTGTCCTGTTTTACGAACTTTGTTGCCTCCATCACAAAGTGAGAACTACCAAAGTTGTTAAGCTAGCGACCCTGTTGTTAAGCGAATCTGGCTTCCCCCGTTGCCTTTACCTGTCAGAAGGTCGCTAAAAGGAGATCATGCGATATCTACACCCCACTCCTCCCGGCCATCATAAATACGAACCAATCGCCAAGCCTCTGAATTTAGATTATGGGACTGTGGGAATGCTCCAAAGTTCGTAACTGTGAAACGGCCTTTCCTTCAGTGTGTTGTAACTTTGAACGGTCACTAAATGAAGCGCTGTAAGTCGAGGACTGCCTGTATCGAATCCTTTCAGGTGCGATGCTCCTCCTGGTGTTTGTGCCCAATGAAAGAGAGAGAGAGAGAGAGAGATTCAGTGGCTCTTGCCAAGATTGCACTATTTTGTGTTTATTGGGACAATTTTGACGTGCAGAAACAATATATATATAAATATATACAGAGACACAGAGACATCCAAAAGGAGAGTTAAGTTAAGAGACATTGGTTAATATAGCCTGATGCAAAAACGAAAACCAAAAAACCCCCCAAACCCTGGTGGTGTTGTGTTTTTGCTCTCTCGGGTACATGGTGGCTAGTAGAAGAGAGAGAGAGAAGCCAGGACAGGTTTAAATGGGTTTCGGTGTGGTTAACTATCGCTAGGAGCAACATTTTTACATGGTTAACCTTTTCCATTTTGCTTCAAGCAACAAATTCCGTTTGCTCGCCCGCCCGCCCGCCCGCCCGCCCGCCCATCAGCGGCCTCCCTCGAACAAAAAAAAAAAAAAAAAGTTTGTCAATAAATATTATCTGTTTTTAAAATCAGGACAACTAGATAAGAAGTCGCAGCTTTAAATATAGAGATGGCCAGGCTATCGGACGGGGAAAGGGAAGGGGATCCTGAACAGTTAGCAGTTAGACAGTCAGTGGGGGACAAAGGGAGGAGACTAGCTAAGGGCAAACCGATGGGAAGTCCGGTTTCTGGGGTCATTCTTGGTTCAAGGGTGGAAGGTTTGGGAGGGGGCGGAGGGAGCCAGGACGAGGTCGCAGGCCAAAGGGTTGCGGACCAACTGGCCAAGGAGGGCAAGAGAGGGTCCAGCTGGAGAGCCACAACTGCTTCTCCTGCAGACCGCTGATGGGCTTATCAGGATCACCCAGAAACATCCGGAGTGCTGGCGGAGGAGGACTCGTCCTTCTGTGCCAAGCGAAGGCTGGCAGTGGGGAAACCTTGGGACAAAGGTCGCGTAACAGGCAAGAAAATGCAGGCTCTTTCCCAGGCGGGCAGTGGCCCTGCCAGGTGGCAATCCACCAGGTTCTCCACCCAGGGAGCATGGAAGGGTCACTTCCTCTCCTGGGGCAAAGACAGAGCTGTGCCCAACCTGGATGGGTGAAGCCAGGCCAGGATGGCTCCTTGCTTCAAGCTAATGCATTTTAATTCAATTTAATTCCACTAGCACCCAGTTAATTTTGCAGACTTAAAAAGACTTCTCGACTGCCCTGTGGGAAATGGGCCCTCCTGAAACATTTTCCCTTTTCTTAAAATAAAGTGGGAGTGAGGGAGGGGGGAGAGGCTACAATCTCTCTGTGAAGTGGGATGAGTTTTTGTAAAAAGAATTCACATAGGGCAGCGTTAAACAAAAGACTGCAGAAGAACTTCTGGAGGGAGACGGAGAAGAAAGCAAGATGGGACAGGGTGTGTGTGTGGGGGGGGGGAGGTAACAGTGAAGCCCCCTCCCCCTGGTAGGCAGTGCTGAAATGCTGGAGTCAGAGGAAGGCAAACGCCCCCACTCATTCCAGCAGGGCTGCCCCGACACCACTTTCCATCCGTTAGTGTTTAGAAGAGAGTCCCACTGGTAATAGTCCATTTAGTGCTTTAAAATGCAAATAAGGTTTAACACACACACACACACAGAGTGTTTCATACCTCCAGACATAACTGCCACGCAGGGTTAACGTTTCCAGTGCAAAGTGCAATCCTGTCCCTTTCTGTGGCTGACTTTCCCTTATCAATACCGTAAAGAGGGAGGGAGGGAGGGGCACACTGGCTGTCCCCCTCCACAGGTGGGACTGAATCTCTAACCTACTTAAAGGGGGGGGTGTCGAGGGAAGGAAAGACCTGCAGCCGGTTTGTTCTGGGGCCTGCAGACAGAGGCTCCTTCGTAACCCGCAGAACCCACGCAGGTATCCTGGCTAAACAATGGCTGCCTTCGCACAAACAAACCGCCTTCCCATGATAGCTTTACTAGCAACTTCCCAGGCGCAGCTAAGGGAGGAGAAGGTGGCATTGGTGATGGTGCCGGAAGGGCAGGCTTGATTCCTGCAGGAGGCCGAGTGGAAGAGACCTCAAGCCGGGCTTTGGAGTAGTCCTAAGTAGAGCCAAGCCAGGATTGAATGCATGGCTATTGTGCATAAGCAAGGGGAGGGGATGGGGGGGGGGAGGACCGGAAAGGTAGTGGGGACGGAGTCTGTGCAACTAGTCATGCAGATGTCTTACTTTTTAAAAAAAAAGGGGGGGGGGAATGGGGGGGAATATCAGCCTCCTCCATGGAGCCTATCTGAGTGGTAGATCGGTTGTCAAGACCCTCCCGAGGTTAAGGGAACGGGGCCGATCCCCACAGGAGGAGGAGAGACAAGAGCAACCTGTTATGGGGCCACGGGGGACGGGAAGGGGCCCATCGCTAGCCGGATTGCCCTTGGCATGGGCCGCCACCGCCTCCTCCGCCTGCGCAGGGAGAGTCAGGGTGGGGGAGTGGTGGGGAAGGACCGTTACAGAGCGAAGAGGGCATCCTCGGACCGGTCCGGCTTCCTTTTGCTAGGCGGGTTCACTGGTGGCGGTGTGGGCTCCTCCTGAGGAGGGGAGGGCAGGTTGGGGATCCTTTCTGCCGCTTTGGCACGCTCCTCCAGGAACCGGTCGAATTCTGCAAGGTTTCAAAGAGAAACGGAAGAACACCAAGGCTCAGGGGGGGGAACGGTCCCAGCACCAAACGTCTAGAGAGAGTCTCCCGCCATCGTCCAGGTCACGGAGGTGCTTCCCCCCCCCCCCCCCAAGAGGCAGCCGGGCTTTCCGGTATTTTCTTGAAGGTGTTTCGCTTCTCTTCCAGCGGCAGCTTCTCAGATGAGAAGCGAAACATCTTCAAAGAAAGACCAGAAAGTCCGGCTGCCTCTTGGGAAAACAAAAAACAAAAAAAGCACCTTTGGAAGTCCCCTGGCCCTTTCACCATCCCTCCCATCGACCCTTCCCGGTCCGAATCCAGCCGAGGGTGGCCTGAAGAGCACCTGACTGGGGGTGACTCTTGTAAACCGTTTAGAGAGGGCTGCAAAGCCCTGTGAAGCGGTATATAAGTATATAAGAGCTGTGGCTATGGCTATCCCACTGTTGACGCAGAAAACTCTACAGCATTTCCAACAAATGCCTGGTCCAATTTTTCTTCCAGGACTTCCCATGTATCCAGTTTGCAGAACTAGTGAGGGAGGGGCAGGCCATGCAGGGCCATGCATTTCCCAGCCTGTTAGGCTTCATTAGCTCCCCTCTCTTGGGTGCTTGTGGGGGGGGGCATTGCTGGGGGCAGCTCTCCTGGCGATTGTACCGGAGGGCAGTCTTCCCCACCGTCTGGCAGCTCATCCTTTTCAATAACTGAGGCTGCTGCTCTGGGCTGCTTACTACGTACCTTCGCTGGTCACGCCTTCTTCCAGCTCATCTCCCTGCTGAAATTGGAGGAAGAAGGAAGGGGGGAGTGGGGAAGAAAAGAGAGAGAGAGAGAGAGCTTACCATTTGTATACCTTTCCTCCTTTAAGAAGAACTGCAGAGAGTATAAGTACGTTGCCAGCAGGGTGAGCCAACTGAGGCTGATCCCAAAAACTGGGCCCCAATTTGGCCCAATTTTGGATTTAAAAAAAAAAAAAAAACAGCAAGAAAATGTGGTCAGTGGACAGGGGTCCCCAGATTTCCGGGAATGAAAAACAGGGATTGACCCCACTTGGCTTTGCCAACACAGGAGGATCAATCTTCCAATGGACAAAAGGGACCTTCCAGATTCGGGGGTCGGCTTCCCAGTTTGGGCATCTACAAAAAAACTGGGATGAGGAGGGGCATGGAAGGAGAGGAAGCAGCCTAGCAAGTTTAACCATCAGGCAGAGATGGTCTGGCTGTTAAATCATCCCCCCCCCCCCCCCCCCGGAAAGTCTCACAAGCAGCAGCTTTCCTGCCCTGCTTCTGTCACAAAGTGCTTGCCCGACTTGGAACAAGGGGACACCGTGGGCCTCCCTCTTCCCAAGGACCCTTCTTGGCATCCCCACATTTGGGGCCAAAGCACCGGTCTGGGTCTGGGAGGGAGGGGGGCTGTTTTCTTACAGAATCCAGAAAGCGAAGGGTTAGCGTGCATGGGCAGATCCCATGCAGGAGGCGGTGGCCCTATCTGGCCAGCCGTGTCCTTCAGAGCGGGCCTGACATTTTCCCATTCCGACACTCAGCCAAGAATCCTCCTGGGGATTTTCTTTTCCTTTTGTGTGTTTTGTAATGTATTTCGATAGACAGACCCGTGTTTCCTAATCTTGGCAACTTTAAGAGAGGTGGACTTCAACTGCCAGAATTATCCCCAGCCAGCTATGCCAAGGTTGGACGTCCCTGCTCTGGGCTTCCGTGATGGCTGGGGAGTCCTGGGAGTTGAAGTCCACTTCTCTTGTACACCAAATTCCTCGGAGTTGGCCAATACTCCCCTCTCCTTCGGCACACGTCTGTCCCAGATGCTACCCAAATAAGTACATCTGTCTTCCCCGTTGGACTTTGCTTGTCAGGAGGTCACCAGAGGGGATCACGTGACCCCCAAGACACTGCGTCAGCCATCATAAATACAAACCCCTTGCCAAGCCTCTGAATTTGGACTGGGCCATGCTGCAATGGCCGTTCAGTGTGGAAAACGGTCGTTAAGTGACTTTTCCCAGAGACGCTGTAACATTGAATGGTCGCTCAGTGAACTGAGGGCTACCTGCGTTTTAGAAACGTGTGCCAAAGGAGAGCTCCTACCTTGCCCTCCTCCTCGGAGGCACATAAAATCAACGTAAAAGAGGACCAAAGCAGAAGAACCAAAGAGTCTCTTACCACGTCGGTACTCAGCCACTCCTCAATGTCCTCCATGACAGAGGATTGTGGGACAGGAATCTAGGCAGGGCATCAAAGACGGAAAAACAAGACCAAAAAAAAAAAAAACACACCCAGAAATGCGGGCCAAGAATGAGACAGACGGGGGGAGAAAAAAGAAAAAAAAAAGGGGGGGAAGAAACAAAAGAGGGGGAAACAAAAAACAAAAACAAATATAGGCTGTGTAAGATGCATTGCTGTCGTAAAATTAAAAATAAAAAGTGCACTGTCATCTCATGGGGGTCGCAACCGAACGGAGCAAAAAATAAGCGCGCACACACAAACCAAGCAGTGCGAAAACGAGGCAATGGGGCTAGCAAAACTCAACACAGAAAAGTTTGCGATGATAAGTGAAATGGTGGTGGTGGGTGCGGTTTGAGGGAGGGAGGGAGGGAGGGGCGGGCATCCTATAAACCAGGTCTGCTTCCTAACCGATGGGGAGGGTGGGAAGGCAGGAAGGATGCCCCGCCAGGGAGGAGGGGAAGGCAGGAATGTTGGGGAAGGCTGCCAAAGTGTGCGGCTGGCTGGGTGAGAGAAACGGACTCGGTCCATAAGGGTCAGTTTTGGACCTGCACGGCTGCACGGACATCCGAAAATCCTTGGGGGGGGGGGATTTAGCAGGATGGTTCTGAATTCCGAGATTCCTTTTTTCCCTGTTCCTCTTTCATGGGCACAAAGGGGGGGGGCTGCTGGCCAAATTTTGGCCCACACAAGTTTTAAGGTGCTTCTGAGTACACACAGACACACAGACACACAGCACACTCTTTCTGCCCTCCCCCTCCCTCTCTGGACAGTTGAGGGGCGGCTAACATCAGACCGCCAAGTGATGGTCTAAAAATCAATATCTCAGCCAATTTTAATCTGAGTCTTGTTTGTCAAGCCGGGGCCTCTCGCCCAAACCATGCGCAACCCGAAGAGCAAGTCAACACTCAATTGTGAGTCCGTCATTTGCCTCACACTTCCAGCAGACTGCCTCCTGCGTATAGGTTTAAAAAAAAACCTTCTGCTCATTCCCCACTTGGTGAAGATGGTTTGCTCCAGACATAGACTGGGCAAGGTGGGGGAGGGGAGAAGAGACTTATCAGATATTTACCAAATCTGTGCCAGGGCCGAGCTGGCTTCTGCCACAATCACAGATGAGATTTCCCTGAGCTCAGGCCTGCACAGAAACCGAACCCTCATCGAAACTATCAAAGTATACTCCATTTTTAGACCCAAACCTCTATCTTGCTATTCCAGATATCATAACTGCCTGCTTTTTATTTCCCATTGGCCAAACATCCCCCTTTCTCCAGTCCTGGGCCAGGAGCTGACCGCTATAACCGTGGCTGGTCGATGCAGGTATTGTGCCAAGTCACAGCTGGTGCAGCCACGGCTGGAGACGGTTTTCATGCGCTGGTCAAGGGTCAAAATGGAAGGAAGCTCCTTCATGGCTGCTGTGTCTAGCTACAAGGGGCCCGAACCAGATGAGGATAGCAATAAAAAATGAGACATGGAGAAAAATATTGTCTGGAAAAGAGGATGAGTTTCAGGGTAACTCTGAGCCAGCGTGCACCTTTAAATGTCCAGCCTTTGGCGAGGGACTCTTGGTGTGTGTCCTTGTACTTCTTTCTCACCTGTCTGCTTGCACACTTGGGCAGGTCCATTTATTATTATTATTATTATTATTAGTCTCATAAAGAGACACGGTTAACAGCTTCTGGTGCTGGAAATAGGGTTAGGGATTAGTTGGGCAGGGGAAATCAAATGTGTCCTTGTTAAAAACAAACAGGGATGAGGGGCTTGTGAAGGACAGACCGGGGGACACCAGCCTCTCCGATTCCATACAGGTGTTGTTGTTAAAGGGTCCACAAAGTGGGGGGGGGGGGCAGTCACCTTTTTTCCAAGCTGAACAAACACAAGCTAGCAGTGTGGATGCTTGGAACACCGGAAGAGGGGGAGAAGAATTGTTCAAATCAGGGGGAGAAAAACAGTGTGGGGGCTCTTAAGGGTCTCCCCAAGAAATTGAAACAGTGAGATGATGTGTTTTCAGGAAGGGTTCAACCTGTCAAGGGGTTTTAAAGGCAAAAGATGTCAGGAGTTGCCGTCATTCTCTCTTGGGGGGGGGGGGGATTCACCACAAGCAGTCCGACCCTCCCCAATATCATTCTGTCCCCTAAACAGTTTGCACCCACTTTTCTCAAGCTGGGCCACTTGAAGATGCATGGAATTCTGGGATTTGAAGTCCAGGCATCTTCCAGTGGCCTGGCTTGAAAAACATTCATGTAGGAGAGAACTGTCTGCTATTTTCAGTTTTCTGCTCTCGCAGGACCCGTCCTTCTTTTTCTCCTCCTCTTCCCCCCAAGCTTAGCAGAAGGACAGGTGAACCTAGGGTGGCCCAGGTGTGCTGAGCTCCAGTCTCCTGGGCTCCCCAGAGGAGGATGGGAGTTGGAGTCCAAAACCTCTGAAGGCAACAGAGGGGAATCAGGCACCTTTCCCCTCAGCTGAGGTTGCTCATTTTTCGGTGCTGCCTTGTTCAAGCTGACTTGTGTTTACCAGGGAGGGGAAAAAGGCAACACTGCAGGTATTACAAAAAGAAAAGAGACGACGATGGAATACAAGGAACCGGTGGAGAGATCCATCCAAGTATTGGAAAACGAGTCCAGTGCACGAGCACTGTGTCTCTTTGTCCCTCCACCCCCAGGTCTGAAAAAAGTACAGGGAGTCCTCGACTTACGACCACAACGGAGCCCAACATTTCTGTTGTCAAAGGGAGAGATTTGTTAGGTGAGCTTTGTCCCATTTTACGACCTTTCTTGCCTCGGTGGTTAAGAGAATCCGGCTCTTCCCCATTGAGTTTGCCAGTCAGAAGGTCGCAAAAGGGGGAAACAGATGTGACCCTGAGACACTGCAACGGTCGTAAGTATGAACCGGTGGCCAAGCGTCTGCATTTGGATCACCTGCCTGTGGGGATTGCTGCAAAGGTCGTAACGATGGTCCTAAGTCACTTTTTCCAGCGCTGCTGTAAATGTTAACGGCCACTAAACCAATGTCGTAAGTCGAAGACTACCTGTATTCAGCCCCCGAGCAGCCCACCCTTCCATCTCCCCGGATGAGGCTCCCCCCACCCTCCTTTAGCTGCCACCAGGCTGGCCTTGTTTGAACAGGTCGAGTGACAGGTGAAGAGGGGGTGGTGAGTCTGGGGTGTGGGGGGAAGGGGCACCGGAAGGAGGGAGGGCAACATGGAGCGGGAAGGGGACGTCACCGGATGGCAAAACGGTGCTCACCATTCCTTGGGAGATGAGCCACCTGTCTATGGGCTCCATGGGGCAACTCCCACCTTTACCTCTCCGCTGTGTGTTGAGAACAGAAAGCCTCATTATCACGGGTACAAAAAGAAAAAAGAAGAACCACGTTTCCCCCTCCCCCCCCAAGGCAGACGCTTCAGGTGCCTGGGAAAAAAGCTTTGGGCATCCCACCCTCCCACCTGGTTCTACCTGCGGGTGGCCCTGCCGAGAATTGACAGCCCAGGGGTAGAAGAAACGCCCCTGCATGCCCGCTCCCCGAGGCAAGAGGGCGTTTAAGCAGGCAGAAAAGTTCCATGTTTTTGTTGGCAAGGATCTCAAAAAGCCACGCTTTGGGCCAAGGCTGCAGGTAGACCTCGACTCGGGACTACAATAGGGACCAGGATTTCTGTCGCTAAGTGAGGCACTTATGGAGTTGTGCCCGATTTGACCAACTTTTTAGCCCTGGCAGAGTGTATTGTGGCTGAGAATGGAAAGGAGGAGCGATTGCCACAGCGTAGAAAGGGTAAAGTCGATTGCTACGGCGTACGGTGGGCAAAGTCTGGGGTGGGGGGGGGAGAGAGAGACACACACACCTTCTGGTACTTTGACCCTGCTCCAGGAGGCCCTTTGAGCTGACAACACACTAAGTAGTTTGTCCCCCAACCTGGTGCCACACTCCATGCCTGCGCAATCCATTCTCCCCAGCCAAACTCAGAGGCATGAACCAGGTCTTAAATGGGAGCAAAGGTTCCCTATCACAGATTATTACCCCCGGGGTGGATCTGGATTCAAATCCTGGCCATAAAAGTTGACTGAGCAAAGACAGACCTCTTGTTTTAACCTCGAGGATAAAAATGGGGACGGAGGAAGAAAACAGACCCACGGGCACAGCCTTGAACTGAGTTTGGGGGAAACCCAAAAGTTGGCCTATTTATTCTGATGAAATGAAATTAATTGGAGATAAGACGGATATTTGGATGCTACAAGGGCCAGAATAAGGAAGGGGGTGACTAGCTGGAAAAAAGTATAAAAGCCGGGGGAGGGGAGGGGAGGGGAGGGGAAAAACCCCTCCCGTGAGAAATGAAGTTGACAAATCAGGTCTCTGTGCTTAGCACTCAATTCAATTTCACTGCACACATGTTGTGCATTGATAATAAAGGATTTAATTGAATCTGGACTGCAGGGGGGAAAAAAAGGAAAGTTCCCCCTGGTACCCAAAGTAGCACCCTGTATTTCTCCACACTAAATCATCAGTGGTCTTTTTTAGCACGACAACATCCAGATGAAGCTGAGAGAGAAGGTGGGTCTTGGGGCTGTCCTCCAGAGTTCCCCACTGACCCACTGAATATCTGGTTCTCAAATACTTCTAGACTGCTGAGTGTGTCCCCCACCCACCCCCAATGACGACCAAACAAGGAGACGACCCCCAATTCGCTATGCCACACTTCCAGTCAGGTACCCAAAAACAGACAATTGTACACAAGGGAACGCACTGCCCTTCTGTATCCTCAGCTTGAGAATGGGACACACACCCACAAACAAACACAAACAGACACACACACACAGATACACACACACCTTTGGTAATACAGCAGAGCAGACTTACCCCTCCTGAATTTGGTTTCCGGATATCTGGGGCAGGTGCCATCCCTTTAGCCGTTTGTGGATCCTCCCTTGTCCTGCTGGACAAAAGGAAAGAAAAGAATTGCTGGAATAACCAGAGACCAACAATAGCAAAAGGAAACACATGAAAGAGAGACCCCAAGCATGCTGATTTTATTGGCAAAGGAGAAAGGAAAACAACTGGAGCAGATAGATGCCAGCACATTTAATTCTTCAGGGTGGGGGGATGAGATTGGATTACGGGGAGCTGGATATACACACTTCGCCACCTCCTAAATCTGGGGATTTCACGTCTCCCAGAAGCCCACCAGGCCAATCCAATTAAGGCAGAGGGAACTGATTAGATAAAAATCCCGCCCCGCCCCCCCCTCTAAATCTGCCACAGGGTGGAGCCAATGGAACAAAGAGGAGAGAGCATCAGTCATGCTTAAATACCGAGGCTTCTCTGGGAGGCCTCTGGAGGCTGTAACTCATCCAGCAAACCTCCAGAAAGCCAGGAGGAGTCCGCTTTTAATAGCCCTGAAAGCGGGGACAGTATCACCACCTAAACAATGGCTTGGCGAGGGCGGGGCGTTCCTGAGCTCTTCTGGAAAGGTTCTCGTGCTGCACTTCGGATGGTCTTTGGTTTTTCAAGTGCCTTTGGATTGGCTCTGAGTAGCCTGGGAACAGCCTGAAACCCGATCTAACTGAGCCCTACAAATCCCCTCTCACAAAGCCCTCGGGAGAACCCAACTGTGCAGCTAAAAAAAAGAAAAATGTTATTCGCTGTGGCATGGGGGGCCCCACAAAATGAAGATGCCTGATCATTCGCTGGCTCAGGATTTGAACCTGGGACTCAGAGGATAACTATGAGCCTGAGCAGCTCTTTGGTCCTAGGAGCAGGTTTTATCTAGCTGTTAAGGCGCCTGGCTAGACAACAGGAGACGGAGAGTTCTAGTTCCACTTTAGACGTGAAAGCCGGCTGGGCGACCAGTCACTCTCACTCAGCCCAGCCCACCTCACAGGGTTGCTGTGGTGAGGAGAACAGGAGGAGGAAAGTGTGCTGGATCTGTTCACCACCTTGAGTTTAGTTTGTAAAAATGACAGAGGCAGAACACAGATCAACAATAAATATTCAGAGAGGCAGCGCAAATCCTTGCCACAGCCACTTACGTTTTACGCTGATCGGCCACGGAGCCGCCTCTCGTTTGTGCAAAGACGTCGAAGTCATCCCGAGGGTTGCTGTGGGGGAGCGAGCTGAGGGCCCCACTCACGTTGTTTGTGCCCAAATCTAGAGAGACACGGAGGAGAAAAAAGCCAGACGTCTTAAGCAAAGGTAGATGGGCCCATTGAACGAAAGAAGTGACACTCTGTCTTTTGACAAAGGCGAGCCTTGGTGCACACACGTTTCCCTGTAGCCGAATTGCCCAAATTTCCCTCCCTTCTTCCATTCACCTGGACAAAAGGGCCAAGGCTCCATCTGTCCAGTCTCCTCTCCTTTTATAAGCCCAGCACCAGGATCTGGAAGATGAGCTTAGATCGAAAACTCATCTTTGGGGAGATGGGGAGGGGCGGAAAGAGGAAGATCAGATCCAGGCGAAGGAGAGATTGGGAAGGAAGTGGTGCCACATCAGTCCTCCTCGCCCCTTCGCGGTGCCAAAGATGCCGCGCCAGAGAAGGGACCACAGAAATCAATTAAATGAGACGCAGCTTGAGTGTAATGTGGGATGTAAATTTTGACTCTGAGAGCCCTACTGGGACAAACGCAGATTTGCGCACAGCATGGATGGCGATTGAGCAGAAGGTAATGAGAGGTTGTGTCTTGTCACAGAGACTTATGGTGCACAGATCTGTTATAAATGAAAAAGGGCCCCATGGTATCTCAAGGCAGAGCGTTGGCTCCCAGGTGTTTCCTCCTACGGAGTTGCCAGCATCCGACATTGGCAATTACCTAAGCACACTTGGCAACCTCTCAAGTTTCAAAGGCCCTCGCCGTGGACTAGCTTCTTGAGATGTCCTCCAACTCTTTTTTGAGAAACAGAAGGAAAAATAAAACACTCACCGAGCCCAGCAAGCTGAGTGGAAAGGGTGGCAGCGGGGGCTGTGCTTCCCACCATGGGGCTGACCACTGCTGGGGACCCAGGGCCCAGGTCTATTAAGTTGTCCTCGGTCACCTCACTGAGAACCTGCAGGGACACAGAGGGCAGCAGCAGAGGTCACACAAGGGCAATGGCACCCCTGCTGGGTCACAGGAGTCAGGTGGCTCTGAAGCAGCAGCCCCGGATGTTACGGCCAGAAAGGGGTGCGTATATACAAGCACCCACCCACCCCTTAAACTTCACTTCAGATGTTCTTTCTTTTCTTGGTTATGGCATCTCAGCTAAAAGGACTGAGCTTTCTTTCTCCCAAGGAGGAGAGGAATCTAATGTGTGAGGTGCAATGACAATAAAGCAAACTAAAAAATGACCACCAACCACACACAGAAAAAAACAGGCAGAACTTTGACTGAGCCATTTGGGCCACCATCCTGATTTTCTGAATAGGATGACGGTATCCCAAGAACAGCCAAAGGCTGAACTTCCAATCTAGGTATTCCCACATTATCCTCCTCCTGATCAGCTTGAAATGGCTGGATTCCTCCCAATCTGCCAGCAGACCTTCGACCGTTGCTTTGCCAACAAAGACACAACCAGTTGTGCTTAAGATTCAGGGTAAATAATAGCAGTTCGTAGGGGAAGAGTACACTCTGGTGACAGGGACAGAGAGTAGAGGAGATGCTGCTTGGAAAGGCTGGTGGGAGGACTTACTCCGTTGCTTGAATTCTGCGCTGATCGGCCCAGCCTGTATCGTTCAAACCTAGAGGAAGACAAGAGATCGAAGAGGAGGGGAGGGGTCAAATAGAGAAAAGGCTGAGATTGGGTCAAAGGAAAGACTTCTGACAGATACCCCCCTCCCAAATGCTGTCACTTAGAGAGGGAAGGCTTTGGCTCGCCCTGCTCTTGTACTGGAGGATCTACCTTCTCAAAGAGAAAAAAAAAAAGAGAGGTCACCTCTCATATCGGAGGAAGACGTTATTCAAGTCGTCGTTGGCATGAAGCAACTCCTCGGTGACCTCCTCGTTGGACACCCTGGAGATCAGCTCCACAATCCGTTGCTGCATCGCTCGGCAAGTGCGGTTCAGCTCCTAGGAGAGGAGAGGAGAGGGAGGCAACTGAGAGCAAGGAACAGTCTCCAGGGGTGGCACCACAAGCAGGAGCCAGGCTTTTCAGCTCCAGGAGGGAGGAGGTCCTGCTGCCTCTTGAGGGTGCATTTGCTTCCAGGTGTCTCTAACAGAGGCTGTGGCCACACCTGGTCTCTCTCCACAACCTCTGTTTTGGCTCCCTCTGCAAAAGGGGCCCAGCCCTTCCACTTGATCCTCGTTCCATAGAGGAATATAAACAGAGGTGGGGAAACCATTGGTCATGAAGGCCGGAATCTGGATCCTCCTCCCCTTCCATCCCCCAAGCAACAGATTGGACATCAAGAGCCAAATGACCCCTTCTGACTCTGGGGCTCTGGAGGTCGCTCCCGATTAAAGGGGCTGAGAGCCCATCAAAGCCAGGAAAGATAAAACAAATACAGAGAGCCCTCGTCTTCCAGCCACAATTGAGCCCAAAATTTCTGTTGCTGAGACATTTGTTAAGTGAATTTTGCCTCATTTTATGACCTTTCTTGCCACAGTTGATAAGTGAATCACTGCAGTGGTTAAGTTAATAACACAGGAGTTCAGGGAATATGGCTTCGCCATTGATTTTGCTGGCCAGACAGTCGCAAAAAGGGGATCACGTGATCCACACACACCCCGGGATGCTGAAATAGTCATTTATTTATTATTTATTTAATTAATTAAATTTATATACCGCCCCCTCTCCCTAGGGACTCGTGGCGGTGAACAGCCGATTAAAAAAGAATATAAAATACAAATACAATTTAAAAATGAGTTAAAACGATTAAACAAAGGCTGATAATTTAAAACAACATTTAAAATTCAATTTAAGAGTTAATTAAAACAAACC
>JAEANM010003664.1:0-12967 GCA_017656035.1 Myanophis thanlyinensis
AAAATTGATAAATAAGAGCATTACAACTAGAGTTAAAAACAATAACTGTAATGAATGTGATTAATACCATTTTGTCTGTACCAAAATCATTAATAGTATTTTGTATGATTAATGTTATTTTGTTTGCACCAAAATGAGCAATGGCCAGGTGCCACGCTGTTCACACACTGATATGTTGGTTAAAAAATAAAAAATAAAATACTTGTAATAATAATTAAAAAAAAAGAAATCAAGGTTTAGGTCAAATCTGAATTGCATGTAGCACTTGAAATGTGACTAGAGCTTTAGAAAATACAGATAGGACATGCCACTTGGATGGCCTAAGTGGCAAATCTATATTAACCTTTCCTCTTACCTGTGTTTCAGCTTTCAGGAAAGAGAAAATTAAAGCCAACTGAGTCTCACCAAGTCCAGGAGTTCCCTCTTTGCAAGACCTGGTAAGGTGACATGGCATTGTCTTGCAAATATCATTCATATTTTTAAAGCAGATTTTATCTTGGAAGATTCTTGTGGGTAGACATCCACAGGGGATACATTAACTGCTGTTCTTCTGATAATTGCAAGGAAAAGCAATCGGCAATAGGTTTTTTTGTTTTACTAACCAGAATAGCAAAAACATGATGATGTCTCTTCTTAATCCACAGAGTAGATGGACTTGATAGTTAGAATGAAGTTGAGTGTTTGACAGTGATGGAATTCAATTTTTTTTTCTGCTGGTTCTGTGGGTGTGGCTTAGTAGGCGTGGCTGGAGGGGTCATGTGACTGGGTGGACAGTTTCTATAAGCAGGACAATAAAGATTAGGCTACAAACAATACCAGAATGTTTCTTTCCTGCCTTCCTTACAGGATTAACCCTGTAAAGTGGGGAAAAAAACCAAAAGGAGATTTCTTCTAACAACCGGTTCTCCGAACTGCTTAGAAAATTTACTATTGGTTCTAGTGAACCTCTGCTTCCTTTCTGCTTTAGATTATAACACCCCTTACTTGATAGGTTTGCTTGCCTCGCCTGGATCAGGAAAATGAGCACCAATCACTTGCTTTTCCTTGAGAGAGTTTTTGTGGTCGTATGTGTTTCCACTGATAGATCTTTGCTACGATTCCTTCAACCAACCACCCATGTGCTTGACATTATCCTATTTGAGGCATCCACTAGGAAATGGAAATGAAAGAAGACACCACAATTGTATTCCTCTTCCCTTTTCTATGAAGCTTGCAGAACTCTTGTTTAATTAAAAAAAAAAGAAACCAGAAAAAGATGGTTCACCTTTTCAATTTCCATACGGTATCTAGAGGACAGCATCACACATTCCAATTTTCAAGAAAGGGTTAGTGATTATCTAAGGGCAATTAGTTATGCAGATCAGCTCGCTGGGACTTGAGCAGAGCAGTTCAGTTTCTATTCAAGCACCCGCTGGAGCCTTCAGGCATGAAATTAACTAACCATACATTATTTGGGCTGAGGCCATCAATGATACCTCATTCCTCTTTCTACATGCAAATGCTCTTCCTGCCTATAATAAATTGAACTATGATGTTTTGTGTGTTTTACCTTTGTTTTTGGAGTTTCAGCAGGTGGGAACAGTTTGCTTACACTATACAGCCATGGATTAAGCAATCTGACATCACTTTTTGCACAAGACAGAAAAATAATGAAATTTTAATGTATGGATTTGATGATTATAAACAACAGATAATTAAAAAATGAAAGTAATCATTTGGTTGAGTTGGGCAGCTATAAAAATTGAATAAATAAACAAATATTGTAACATCAGGGTCCATTTAAATTCATACTGATAACTGTTGTAAAAGAAAATCAGAAGTCTTTTCTTTATATCTCTTTTTTCCTTTCTTTCTGCACTTTTAGCTTTGTTTCTTTACATTTTTTCTTTCTGTTACCTTAATTATTGGTTATTTTAGTTTTGAATTTAGAATTATTAGTTCTTGTTATTATTTTTTTTACATTTTAGTGCTAAAAAAATCTAACAGTTATCTAAAAAAATTAAGTAATTTGATGTTATTAAAGCATCTATCTGGTGCGAGTTCTAGATATGCAAAGTGGAAGCAGTTATACTAGAAAGGCAGACACTTTTGTGCCTACTTAATGTTTCACTGAAAATCCATGCAATCCATCCATGCTTTATTTAACTCCTCAAGAAATAAAATGTAGGATCAAATCCTGCAAATACCTTGATCCATGCTGAGACATATGGGAGTATTGCCAGCTTAATATTAATGATCTGCATGACTTGGCCCACAACACTAAAGAAAAATGAGTTATTCCTTCTATCCATCTCTATCCAAAAACACAATTATTCACATCTTGGATCTGGCTTTGACAAACCGCTTGGCAAAAATACTAGGGTTCTGCATTTGTGGGGACTACATAAATATACTCTAAGCAATGAATAACACTTTATCTGGCCATCAAGCTCAGGACATTGCCTCCTTACCAGCCCAAAACAGAAAACAAGATGTAAAGCAAAGACTTTGTTATACTGTATAGAGCAGTGGTGGTGAACCTTTTACTTACCAAGTGCTGAAAAATACGTGCTTTGTGCGTGCCATCCGCACTTATGTGCGGCTCCTCTACATGCACTGCATGTACAACCACACCACCTGTGCATGCATGCAGCTTTTGCATGTGCAATGCACACACGCTGCATGCAGACACTCACATGAGCAATCACATGTGCATGCGCAGGAGAGCTCCGAAGACCACCTGGATTTCCTGCTTTAATTGCACGCATGCACAGCAGAGGCCCAAAGACCAGCTGGGTCTCTGCAATCACACACATGTGCATGCTTAGCTGGAGGTAAGTTGGCTAACAGCTTGTGTGCACAGCAAGATGGCTCTGCATGCCACCTGTGGCACCTGTACCATAGGTTCACCATCATGGGATGAATAGTTTTCTCCAGATGAAAATTAGAAAAAAAACCCAAAACCCTGATCCTACCTCAGATATTTTACTATGTCTCTTCCTCTTTTTCTTCCCATTCCTCCGTTCCTATCATTCTATATAATCCATGGGCTAGGAAAAGAGAAACTAGGCTGCATATAAAACTGCAATTGATTTCTCATTTGTTCTAAGGGCATTCATTTAGGATGAACTTCCAATATAAGGAATTTGCTTCCTATCTTGGCTAGTAAACATAATTTGGTTATTTATTTACCAACGTATAAACATGTTCAAGAAAGTCACACCAGACAGTGAATTGGCTCATCTAGTTCACAACTATTGATTTACATTAGCAATAGTTCTTCAAGGATTTTGACAGCCCTATTAACCGAGATTATTTAAACTGAGGTTTGCAGAAGTTCAGCTGGGTATCTTGCAGACTAGAATGCATGTGCCCTATATGCCTGGTATGGAAACAACATTTCCTGTGTAAGATATGTACAACCATTCACATCAACTCAAAGAAAGAGCAAGTTATTTTCCCTTGAAAAGCACGCACTATAAGTCAAACCCAAGAATTGTCTATGGAGATTCTTAGTCATCCAGGTCATGGTTGTCCCAAAGGTGCTTTTTCAAGAGACAATTGGACTTTCTGTTATTTTCTTTGAAGACGTTTCATTTCTCATCCAAGAAGCTTCTTCAGTTCTAAAGAAGCTGCTTGGAGGACAAGCGAAATGTCTTCAAAGAAAAAAAGAGAAAGTACAGTTGCCTCTTGAAAAAGCACCTTTGGGACTAACCTGACAGAACAAAACATTTCTTTGTTTTAGCATTTCTTAGAAAGGTGCGGTTATTTGCCACAAACCTTTCAAACAAAAATCTTGCCTAAATCTATAAACTGCAATGTTGTAAATTAAGGTCCATCTTCAGATTTGTTCTTGATATAGCTTGGTACAATAAACCCACCCGTATGCACACATGGAAGCAAACAGAGAAAATACAGTCTTACTGAAGTTACCATAATTTTCCAAGTTTCCAACCATGCTTTGGCGATTTTTAGTTTATTTACTATTATACTTTGATCTCAATTTTCTGAGAGTTGAAACTAGTGCAGAGGGATATAATCTGATCTACCCGCCCAATAATCAGTCTGTGAAGTAGGCTGAGCTGATTAGCCTAAATGTATCCAATGAGCTCGGTGACTGAGCAGATATCTGAATTTCCCTATCAAGTCAAATCTCTTAGCCATTACAGAAAGAGCAGTGGGTTATCTGTATATAATTTCTTTGTATATAATAACATTTTATTATAACTAGCATAGTTTTTCATAAAGAAGAACCCTAATATAGTTCTTCACAAATTTCCTGCATGCTGAGGGACATTTGGAGGCACCCTGTGAAAGCAATCGGCCTGCATGAATGAGCCTTTGATAAGTTTAAGTTTCTTCCATTGTTCCATCCCCCAATGGAACTTGGTATGAAGTATCTTGTGTACTCATTTTACACTATTTTTGTTTTATAAGCCTTGTCCCATTTTATCAGCCAAATAAAAAGCTTGCCCTTGCATGCTGAAAGGCATATAATCTATAAATGGAAAGAAGCTTTGAGGTATTTTTCTATCTGAAGAATGTATATAAGATGTTTTATTATAACATTATATGATACAAAAGCATATTATGACACCGATACTTCTTCTTTTTTTCAAATACGATCCAATGAATTTGGAGGAGGATCCTGCCAGTAGTGTTCCAAAATAAATTATGATGCATTTGCCTGCTGGGAAGAGCTTTTATCTATTCTTAACATGGGGTTTATAATAAAGCAACAGAAACCAGTAACACCAGAAACCAAAGCTGTACAAACATTCCCATCATGAGCAAGAAGTCCGCATTTACTTGGCATGACAGTATGTGAATCTGGATTCTATTAATGGCAAATAATGGAAAGATCAGATTGTGGGGGAGGGTTGGGTTTCGTATGATGTACCAGTTAGAACTGGGAAGATACAGATACAAGCATACAAGGCATGGCCTGGTGTTGGATTATTTCCTTGTTGTATAGCCTATTCTATTTCACAAAATATGTAGTGGTTCAGAACAGAATAAAAGGCACAGAATAGAAAAATTATTGAGTTGACTGGAGGAATGATAGGCTATCATAATGTAATAAAACAATTGGAGTTGGAAACTTAAAACTATCTGTTTGCAGATAAATTACACACTGATTAAACTCAGAAGTAAATCTCTTTTAGTGAATGATCTTTATTCCCAGGCAAGTGATTTTAAATAATAGCTGTAATAACTGAGGTCCCTTTTTTAGAAATTAAAGCCTATAAAAAGTCTCGATTTCAGTGGTGGTGGCTTTTTAAGAAGACCTTTTTATAATTCTGTAGAAAAAAATGACGGCTAATTTCTACAGAACTATTTAAAATGAAATAATATCCATTTAAAGAGAATTTCCTTAAAAAAGAAAACGTTAAAAAAAAAATGTTTCCCGTGTAGGTAAAGGTTTATCCCAGAAGCTATAATCAAAGCCTACCACTCACTTAGCAGTTCTAAATGTTGACTTGCATAATCAAGCATCAGAGAATATTTATAGCTTGGCAAGTTGTTGACACTAGAAATGTTCTAGGAATCCATTATACAATTATTGTAGCATGACTTAATTTATGTTCTTTTAGGGAGAAAAACCTGAAATAAAGACATGTGTATGTTTTTGAAGCTTTTAAATAGATGATATATGTTGTGAAACTAAAGTGAGAGTTTTAAAAGGCCTAATGGTGCTAATTTCGAAAAACATTTATGTTCCCAAAATACAGATCATGATTTATTTTTACACACAATAATTAATTTGTCTTTTATTTAAATGACAGTGTGTACTATTAAGTTGTTGAATAGAATAGAATAGAGTTGTTGAATGTGTGAAACAGAATTCCCAATCCAACAGCCAATTCTCTTTAACTTTGACATTACATTCAAAACCGAACAATCTTTGAAGCATATTGTTTGCTGGACAATATACTATTAAACTTACTTAATGACCTCACTTAATGACCACTTGTTCAGCTATTATTCAGAGTTACAATGGTGCTGAACAAGTGGCATCTGTGACTGGTCCTCATACTTAAAACAGTCATAGCATCCTCAACAGTTGCAATTGCAAACCAAGCGTTCGGCAACCAGCTTTCTATTACAACATCATAGAATACTGCAATCACATGATTGTCATTTGCAACCTTCACTTCCAGTTTTCAACAAGCAAAAACAATGGGGAAGCCAACAGGAAGTCAAAAATGGCAACCCTCTGATGCTGTGCTTAACAACAGTGTAGGATTTATTTAACAACACAAACCGGAAGTACCAGAACTGCTATTAATCAGTAGTATGCTTCTGTGACATTGTGTTTTACAGCCATGCTGTTTAATTTCAGAAATTTTAGTTCCAACAACTGCTTTTAAGTCAGGACTACCTCTATGCAGGTGCCTCATTTTAAATGCTTTTTCATTTTGGTTTTGCCCATTTTATATATACTGGTGCTTAGAAACATTTTCAGGAATGGAGACAGACCCAATTGAAATAAAAAAATATTTTTTCATCAAACATTTATTTTTGCTGAAAAGATTGTGGAATATCAGTCAATACTAGAAAGTTTGCAGTGCTCCAGTAAGCATTAAAATAATCCCTCTCGCCCTAAACCAAATCAAAGTTAAAAGAAGTTAAAGCTTCTGACATAATCTCTCACACGATTTACCACATTAGATTTTCCAATGAATTTTTAATATTTCCATTCTCCCATTGCTGGCCAATGTAGAGCTTCAGTATCTTGAGGAAAAAATGTTCGGGAAGACAGCATCACTTTCTGTCCTTTCAAAAAAAGCATTGACCATCTTCCTTAATATGAATTTTTGCAGTACTAACAGTTATTTTTGATGTTCTAGCAATTTTAATTGTTTATATGTTGTTAGTGCCCTCTCAATTTCCCTATGGACAGGAAGATGGAGTCTAACGCAAAGTAAGAAGCCCAATGACTATGGGGAATGCCCCCCTTAATGAGCAATAAGGAGCTAATAGCAAGTCAGCTGATTTCATTCTTCAAGGTCAGGAAACTGAACAAAAGCACAAACTAAACTAGCATGCTTGAACAACCACTGTGCTCTATGCCCCTATTCCTCCTACACATTGCATTCTTACAACCAAAGGAGGTAATGGTATAGCACTGAAGGTATGAAGCAGGAACTGTTCACCTTTAATTAGCAGAGTGAGGTCCTAGCAGAGTGAGGTCCCATGATAAAAAAAGCTTTTAGATTTCAAGCTGGTTGGAGACATTGATGTCACTACCGGCTGACATCAAATTCTAGTTCTTTCAGCAGAACTCTGGCATAAGTGAATGTTCATTGTAGACCACTTGGATACCAAAGATGTGAAGAAGAACTAACATTATTCCCACTGGTCAAATTAGGCTGATTATCGAAACTGCTCCCCTGTTCTCTCCACGTGAAAATATACACGTTCACACTGCATAAACGAAAGTAACTTAGAATATAACATCTACACCTACCTAACTGCTGGAACTGAAGTATTCAGATCCATGAGGTAAAAAAAAAAATACATTGCAGTAAAAATGGCAAGAAAAGGCAGAGATAACAACATTATTTTAACACTTATAAATTGCTCTCCTCATTCTTTCAGAAAATTCAGAAACTGCTATTGGGCATAATAGCCCATTGACATTCAAACAATCTCCTAGAAAAATGTTTTAGAGCTTTTCTTTACGTTTTCTTCTGAAAAGAAAGCAGCACAATTCCCCAGACTGTTGGGGGGTGGGGGGGTGAGGGCAGCTGTTCCACAGTTCTATAAGAAAGATCCATTCTTAAAAAAGAGCAAGAATCTGAAAATGCAGAGTGAAGTCAACAGGCCACAAATGGCATAATGCGAGTGAAAGCAAAACTGACAGTCCACTAAGCTATATACTGTACAGGACTGGTTTAAAGGAATGTTGCTGGACATATTTAAATAAGGTGCCTCCGAGATACATTCCAGCTCAGCTCTGTGTCCCCTGAGAGCTAAGCAATTCTCCTTAGTATGTCCGTCTTAGTTCTGGTTTTCAGATACAAGAAAATAAGATGGGAGAACACACTGAATCACTTTTGATATATCTGTAATATATTTCTAATGTTATCATCATCATCGTCGTCGTCATCATCGTGTGAAACAAGTATGACGCATTGCAGTAGCTGGAGAGACGGATCAAAGAGGAACAACTAGAATAAATAGGAAAATATAAATACTTTCAAACAGAGATGGGAAGAATGTGGAGACTAATGTTTTATCGTAACTAGTTAATTCTTTTTCTTGTTTTCCTGAGCCGTGGTGCTGCAGTGGTTAGAATGCAGTATTGCAGACTAACTCACTGCTCACTCCGAGAGTTCAGTTCTGAGCGGCTCAAAGTTGACTCAGCCTTCCATCCTTCCAAGGTCAGTAAAATGAGAACCCAGATTGTTGGGGGCAATATGCTGACTCTGTAAAAAGTGCTTAGAGAGGACTATAAAGCATTATGAAGCTGTATATAAGTCTATGTGCTATTGATATTGTTTTCCTGAACTGATTTTTCAGATCAGCCAAGTATTGATCCATTGGCTGTGAATCCATTGGCTGCGATAGGAGTTGATTAACCAGCTGATCACCTAAGCCATACACTACAGGCCGAGAATGACTGGCCCAAAGACTGGCTCTCATTAACTATTATCTTAACTATTGCTGCGTATATAATAATGCTTTATTATAACTATTTCTTAACGAGCTAATGTTCTATTTTCTTATAGTTAGTAAATATAAATGTGATTTCCCCCATTTATTCTACATACGAGGACCCTAGTTCCTAATTATTAAATGAACAAACACGGGGAATTCTGAAAATGCTGAGTTGCAATCAATCACGTGACCAATAAGCTGCAGCTGAAAAAAAGCACTTGATAAAGTTGATTTAATTCTATTAAAGTTACTATAGTTCCAATCACTGTATCTGTTTTTATCCACTTTTGATCTTGTGAATATCAGAAATATTGCCAAGCCAAGTGAAATCATATTGGGAAATGAAATTTCTTTGCTTACTTCCACTAACAACGTATTCCAAATTCCAGATGACTGGATCCAATCTGTAACTGAGCCTATCCCAGAGAATTGCAAACCCTTAACACTACAGTCCAATTAGCCTATTAAATGTGCCAGGTAAACTATGTATATGGGAGAGCAGACTGCTTAGCAAAATTGTATTGTCTTCTTTCCCTTCTATCTGTGCCTTTTCCCCTAATGTGACAGTGTTGCCAATAAATGTGCAACCTTAACACTGGTGTGGGAGGAGATGTGTTTGGAGTTCTGCCATTACCAGCCAACAGCACTAGCAATCAAACAAAAGAAAATTTTCCTTCAGAAAGGTGGATGGTCCTAAAGAGAGGAAAATAAATATGGCAGCCCACCAAAACAAAAGCACAGTATAAAAAATGATGCAAGAACCCTACATGCTGGCCATTAACAGAATAAAGAAAAGAAATCATATGTATTTATGTTGTATGCTGCTGATGCAATTATTCTTTCACCCACATAGGTGGTTCTCAGGAGAAATATGTAGACCTTAACAGCATTTTTTAAGGGAAAGGGGATGGAATCAATCTTTTAAAGACCAAAATGGGTCATTCTTAGGAAGAGATAGCCAGCACAAACACCAGTGGAAAACTGGAAATAATAACACTGAACAAATTTCAGTCTTTAAATGCCATGTTTAAATTTTCCTCCAAAGTTTGATTAGAACTATTTTTCCCAAAGCCAATAAAGCACCAAGGGAGTAGCATTCATACCTGCCAATTATTAAACTTTTTACATGCTACATGGTGCACAGGCTTGCATCTAGAATAGGGGTGTCAATCTTAAGGCCCGAGGGTCACATGTGGCCCACAGGGTGTATAAATCTGGCCTGTAGGGCAGTGGTGGAATTCAAATTTTTTTACTACCGGTTCTGTGGGTGTGGCTTGGGGGGGCGTGACTGGGAGGTCATGTGACTGGGGGGGCAGTTTCTGTAAGCAGGGCAATAAAAATTAGGCTAGAAACAACACCAGAATGGTTTCTTTCCTGCCTTCCTTACAGGATAAACTCTGTAAAGTGAGAAAAAACAAAAGAAGATTTCTTCTAACAGGTTCTCCGAACTGCTTAGAAAATTTACTACTGGTTCTAGTGAACCTGCTAGAACCTGCTGAATTTCACCTCTGCTGTGGGGCCCACCTGGAAATATCAAAGGACCGACCCGTGGTGCCTCTGCTAGGTAAAATGGGCCTCAGGGGGGCCTTACTGGCCTCCAGCAGCACTCTGCCTGCCAAAAATTAAGAGACAAGAGTGTGTTTTGTTGCCCATGCTATTGGCTTAAAACCCTCTTTTCCAATGGCCCACTGGCCCTATTAATTTCCCTTGGCTTTTTTTCATCAAGGTAGAAAGAAAAGAGCTTAGCTAACCTCAGTTAGTGGGGCCCTTCTGCCTACTCTATGCTGCCCCTACATTCAGAGAAAGCTGAAGCCAAAATCCATGGAAGAGGCTTAAACATTGCAAAGCAGATCAATTTGAATGTTACAATAAGCTTGGGATTTGGGATGCCTACAGACTACTTATTCAAACCTGTTCGATAAAATACGATATTTTCTTTGCTTCAATGCCTTACCCATGGCAGTACTCAATGGGAGATAACAGTATGACAGAATTTACATGCAGAAATACTTCTATATATCTTAGGGTGACCAACCGTCCTCTTTTGCCCGGACATGTTCTCTTTTTACATCCAGTCCGGGGCGTCTGGGCGGGTTTTATAAATTTTATAAATTTACCCAGACGCCCCAGACTGGACGTAAAAGTAGCGACGTCATGTCCGGGCAAATGGAGAAAAGTGAGAGGCTCCAGCAAGAGTGCAATCAAAAATCCAGCAAGAATGGAATCGAATGCGGTCGATTTCTGGTGAAGGGAAGCCCCTACCCACTGCCCCCCCACCATCGCCCCCCATCCCCCTGCCCCCCTGCCACCCCCCATCGCCCCGCCACTGCCGCCCATCCCGCTGCCGCCACCATCGCCCCACCCCCCCGCCGCCACCGCCCCATCACCCCGCCGCCACCCCCCCATCGCCCCGCCACCCCCCATCCTCTTTTTTGACTATCAAATATGGTCACCCTAATATATCTTAACAAAGGAATGAGTAGTCGATTTCCTACTTGCAGGCCTGAATCCCACCAGTGCTTAAGTTTGTATCTGCAGCAATTTCCATAAAAAGGTGTAAGGTATCTTGGAGTAATGGTTTTTTTATGAACTCTATGAACTTATTATGAACTCTACTCACTCTTTTATGTATTTCTATTTTTATGCCATTTCTATTTTACCTTATGTTTTATATTGTTTTATTGTATTTTAATTCATGTTTATTATGACACAGGTTTTAGGTTTTTAGGTTTTATATAACCGTTACACTGTAGTTGATTGTTGCTTCTAAGGGTTTTTTCTTTCTTTTTCTTTTGGTTATTAGCCATTGTTAAAATACATTTGAAAATTTGATACTTACTTGTCTTAACAGGTCCTGAAACCTAAATTCTCTGAAAAAATAAAAATCTCTTAGATATATATGTGAACAAAATGAATAAACAAAAGAAATTGACTCCATATCACAAAAATAATCTATAAATCTTACGCAAATGTATAGTGGATTCATTAGAACAAAATAAAATGAAAGAATTCCACGTCCATAAACTGCATTTTCAGTGAAGCTTTGCAAAACTAAATGCATATATTTATAAAAATTCAAGACACAACAGTAACAAATTATAAAACTTTATTACTCTGTTAAAAATAAGTTTAGAAAATTCAGTAAGTACAATCTGCTCTTATTATCAAGAGTATATTTTGAAATAAAATAAGTGATTGTCAATTATATACAAGACATACAAAAAATCTTTAAAACTGAGTATGACAAGAGTATTTTAAATTCTACAGTCGATTAATGGATTACAGCAATGGTAATTATCCCTACACAAAAAGAAAACTGGATGTGAATAATGATCATAATTGATAATAATTGTATTGAAGTTGTGTTATGCTTTAATTAGGCTGTAAACAATTCAATTATTGGTCATGAACTATGGCATTTGATTTTTTTTCCTTAATAAAATGTAGTAAAACATAGGATAAATCCTATTGACCTCACTAGTATACGAATGCAAAACAAGCTTATTTTAGTTTCTAGGATACCCTACCAAAATGCAGCAAAAATTTGTTCATGGATATCAGCTATTTTCATTAATTTCCTTACAGGACTTTCAAGGTGTAGGGATTATTTGCAATATCTTCCAGTGAACAGATGGAAATACTTATCAATGATGAAGTCAATGACACATGTCAAAGTTTGGTCAATCTATTAAGAATTTAAACATTGTTTTTAGGGATATAATCATAAATATATTTTCTCATTTGGGTTGTTCTCCTTTTGCAAAAATAGATTATTTATTACATAAAATTTGCAAAATGTATATGGACTTGAATTCTATTAATAAAATGATCATAATTTTAAATTTTAAATTCTCTAAAGTATCATTATTTTGTTTTAAAAAGGAGAAATATATCAGCACCCCAAATTAAAATTGATTCAAAGCTGGACAATCATCAGTTATATAGCTTGGGAAATCAAAACTGCACTTGAATTAGGTCAAGTGTCAGCAAATAAAAATTATATTTATATTAATTGTATTACAGAATAATAGCACAATCTGTAATTAAGTATGCCATCATACCTAGATCAAAGGATTTAGCTTTTCTTAATAGTTCAGTTAAATGACAAAGGATGCAAAGCAGTTCACTACATGAAATTATTTGTGGAAAAGAATTACTTTATCTTTTAAGCAAGATGATGTTAGAGTATTAAAATGGGTTAGCATGCACTTTGTTGCTTGTCCCAGTGGAAGCATCTGGGCATACCATACGGATTCCCACAAGGCTCAGCTCAACTGATTTCATCATAAATCACAGCAAGATTCCCCCCCCCCCTCTCCGAGAA
>JAEANM010003665.1:0-22022 GCA_017656035.1 Myanophis thanlyinensis
CCATGTATATATGTATGTATGTATGCATGTATTAAAATGTGTGTATTCATTTTTACTATTGCAATCAAAATTCTTAATCAAAATTATATTTAAAAAGGAGGCAAGGGTAGTGCAACAAAGATTTTCAATCTTGCTCATGAAAAATAAATAGTTGAAATTACTTGGGACAGCTTTCCCAAGCGTTAGTTAAGAAAGCTGTTCTGTTTGGAAGACATTAGATATAAAAAGATAGGTATATAATATCTACATGATATTATTTTGCCTCTGAAGTTGATAGAGATTTACTTAAAAATGTCTCAGTTAGGTATGGGAAAAAACAGCACAATTATTACCTATAACTGGATTGGAAGTGATTCTAGGCTTAGCATGTGGCTGGCCACTATTCAGGGTCACGTACCCTTATCTACTATGTATTGATATGAGCCAGTCGTTTTCAGCCCAACCACCTCAAAGGGTTGTTGTGGGAAAACAGAAGCTGTAAGAAATATTCATTAGATTCATCTCCTTGAGTTATTCATAAAAATAATAAAGGCAAGATAAAAAATCTTAACAAATATTATTATTAATGATTTAGATAACTTTGTGCAGAGTATGTGCAGAGGTAAAGAAACCCAGATTCTTTGAGAGCATTTCTGTCTGCCTTGTATTTCCTCATTTTTATCTAGAAGGAAATTCTGTGAAGTTTTTAAAATCTGATTTTAATCTAACTGCCAGGTAATCCAAGTAGCCTGCCAGGTAATCCAAGTAGCTTTCCTTTATCTCTTCTCCCTTCCATCACTGATTGGACCGAGCTCCATCACTGAACAGAAACCAGCAGCACAAGAATACTGAAGAAGTCTGTGCTTAAATTATATTCCATAATTCTTCCCTGCTGTCATTCAAAGGTAGAAACAGTAGTCTGGAACTAAATAGAACCATACGTCTTCCATCATGCTGACACGGTCTTTTTGTTCTAGCTGACATAAAGAAGCCCTCCACCCAACATAGCATGGGCTGAGTACAACAAGACAAGCTGTAATTAAGAAGAACAAAAAGACTCTATCATCCTTCTCGGCCTCAATCACTTGTCATTTTAAACTGGCTTTTTTAATACACTTCTACTCCTTTATGTTTAGTGGCTTTAATTTCCTGCTCTGTAAGTGCTAAAAGCTTGGCCATAATTAACATTGACAAAAAAAGATGATAGTTCCAAGGTTTCTATTTTAAGTACCCAATCCACAGAAATGCCCCTATAAGTCCTTAAAGAACATGGCCAGTGTTTCAGTACATTATTCTTTCATATAATTGTCCTCTGAATCTAGTTTTTAAAAGTCTTTTTAAGAGCCTGAGTTTATAGATCCAAAGGTTGGCCCTTAAACACTTTGTGCAATTAGCAATGTGTAAAATTATTTAATATGGAAAGTGGAACTGCATATTTATATTTAAAAAGAGATAACTTTAATTCCTTAAAGTAATGCTTTGAGGTCTATCGTGATTAAATCTGGCTTTTAAAAATAATAACTTTATTAGATTTTTAAACAAGAAAGATAAAAACTAACAAACTAACAAACTAACTAACAGGGGTTTCCTATTGACATTTTTCTAATCAAGTGTTTTCTTTTTAATCAAGGCTATCAATTTAGCCATCTCTGCAAGCTCCATCATTTTCAACATTCATTCTTCCACTGTAGATGTCAAATTTTCCACTGTTGTGCATAGAAAAGTCTCATTGCAGTTATGATATATAAAAACAGTTTCATGATTTTTTTTCCTAATTTTTTGTCAGTCCCCAAAATTCCCTATTAGTTCATTGTATATTTACAATCTGTATTAATGTTGTATGTATCTAGATCCATTTTTAAAGATTTTTAGATGTCTACCAGGCAAGATAAAAAGTCATATTTTTTTCACATTCAGTATTAATTTGAAGTACCTTTATACATTTTAGACAATTTTTATGGTGGCATATACCAATGACACATCATTTTTTAAAAAAAAAATCTCTTCAAGATTATTACACAATATAAATTTCAATCTTTTTGTCTTCATATTATCCCATTGTTTTATTTGTATGTTATAATCAACATTTTAGCCCATTTTATCACACTTCCTTTTGCTTGTACTTCTATTTCAAATTTCAGTAAAATGTATTAGTCAAAATGTTTTCATTGTTAGAGAATTCTAATATGTCACCATAAGTTAACTACTTGTATCTAGTTATAATTTCTCTTTTATAATATGCTTCTTGTGATGAAAGCCACAAGGTATTTTTGGACACAACCTAGGTTTATATCTACTCCATATTCTCAATATGACATGTCTGATAAAATGATTTTTGAAATCTATATTAACCTTAGCCTTGTCATATCATAGCTAAATATTCCACTTAAACTTCAAATCATATCCTCTGAACTCCAGTAAGTTTTTTCAACATCGCCCACTCTTCCATTCAAACAAGCTGAAAAAATAAATTCAAACTACATAAATCCAAATTTCCTCTTTCTTTAACACCTATAAGAGCCATGGTGATGCAGTGGTTAGAATGTAGTACTACATGCTGATTCTGACCTCAGCCAGGAATTCAGTCCTGACTGACTCAAAGCTGACTCAGCCTTCCATCCTTCCAAAGTCGGTAAAATGAGGACACAGATTGTTGGGGTCAATAGGCTGACTCTGTAAACGGCTTAGATGTGGCTGTAAAGCACCATGAGGTGGTATATAAGTCTAAGTGCTATTGCTATTTGATTCATGTTCTTTTCCTGCCAAATTTATCAAATTTAGATAAGTCTTTCTGCTGTTAAGTCATTCTATACAGCCATTTTTGCCATTTAGATTATTGTATATAAATAAACATGTGTTTAAACATACATCTGTTCCATGGTTCCTGCCAAATTTATCAAATTTAGATAAGTCCTTCTGCTTGTTCAGTCATTCTATACAGCCATTTTTGCCATTTAGATTATTGTATATAAATAAAGTCTAGTCCAATGTTGTGCTCACTGTAGAAATCCATTATGGTATCATCTTCAAGAGATGACGATCAACATGTGTTTAAACATCTGTTCCATGTCCTGCCAAATTTATCAAATTTAGATAAGTCTTTCTGCTGTTAAGTCGATCTATACAGCCATTTTTGCCATTTAGATTATTGTATATAAATAAAGTTGATCAACTTATGTATCATTTGACATTTTGCCTTTTTTAAAACAGAAAAGGGTTTTAGAGTGCAAAATAACCAAAAATCATGTCAATGGTGAGTGATTCTTTCATTAAATTATCAGATACTTTCCTTTAAAATGACCAGAAACATCTTTCAGAGAAAGTACTACATTGCTGGTGACAGTGTAAAAAAGATGTAAAAACAATGCCCCCAAGTTAAGAGGAGAGATTTATTGAGTATTAATTTTTCCCTCCTATAGTGGAGGCAAAAATAGCCATTAACTATTTTTTAACCAAATCTTCTTATGCTTATGTATCATTCCACGTGTGTGATATAAATTTGTTTAATAAAATAAATAAATATTTTATTTTTTCTGAGTTGTCTAGGTAAGGTTAATGTGGGAGGGGATAGTCTAATTTCATCTTCTCCATCCAGTTGATCACAGCCTCTGCATAGGACAACTTTGGATATAATCAATAAATAGGTCGTTTTCTGCTGCAAGGTTATTATTATTTTTTTTAAAGTTTATTTTTTAAACAAACATACAAAAACATATAAATCACAACAAGACATAAACCTAGAAAACATCATCCTTTTCTATGCTTACAGTGTGTCAGTTGGTTACAAAAAGAATTTTTTGTGCCACTCTTTCATAGCCTTCACTTGTTATAGTATAGTTATAGTATAAATTATCATTTTATTTATCTTAATATGTTCATTATCTCACCAATTTATTGATCTTCTTTTGACTAATCTATTATTCCATCATTTTATATGAGATAATTCTCAATATTTAAAATTCTATGTTTAACCAGTGGTTGTATATTTTTATATTTACAATCTATATCCTTATATTAATCTTATTTATATAAAAAAATTAACGTATTTCAATAACTATATCTTTTCATCTAACCAATGGTAAAATAGATCTTCTATAGAATTGTTTATCCTCTTGTTCTCTTATTTCAAATGTCAATTTACTCATTTCTGCAGAGTCCATAATTTTCTTGATCACTTCCTCCTGCATAGGTGTTTTTTCATTTTTCCAATTCTTAGCAAATACAATTCTTGCTGCTGTTAATACATTTACAATCAAATATTTCAGTTCTTTATTATATATTTCCTGCATAGTTACCAACAAAAATATTTCGGGCTTAAAGTCTATGTGCTGCTTTATCATCTTCTCCAACCACGTGTGGATTTTAGTCCAATATCTTTGTGCCTCCATGCATGTCACCACATATGGTAATATGTACTAGGCGTCTGATGACATTTCCAACACTTATCTGATTTATCCTTAAACATTCTCACAATTCTCACATGGGGTAATTTTCACATGTAAAACATCTTATACAAATTTTCTTTATATGAAGTTGACATAGTTATTTTATAGTTTTGGGACCACAGCTTTTGCCATTTCTCTAAGTTTATCCCATGACCAAAATTATTTCCCCAAGTGATCATCATTTCTTTAACTTGCTCTTCCTCTAATTTAATCTCTAACAGGAACCCATAAAGTTTTTAAATCATCTTTTCATCAGTGCCTGTTAAGATTTTATCTAAGTCATTCAGTTTGTCATAAAAACCTTCTACTTTCAAATCCTCATCAAATCTAGATTGTATTTGCACATATGAATACCAATTCATCTTCATACCTTGTTCCTGCAATGCTTGCATTGATTTGAGTTCACCCTTTTCATTTAATATCTCTCGATATCTAACTGTTTGTTCTTCTTTATATATTATTGGATATGTAAAAGCCTCAATTGTTGACAACCAAAGTGGAATTTTTGAATGCCTCTCGAATGTAATGTCTTCTAAAATACCCCTGTATTTTAGTACCCTTATACCAAAGGAAAGCATGCCACCCCAGCAGTAAGTCGTGACCTTCTAATGTCAATAATCTACTATTCCTTAATGTTATCCATTCCTTGGCCCACATCAAACCTGCTGCCTGATAATAAATTTTCCAGTTAGGCAAAGCAAATCCTCCTCATGCTCTTACATCCTGTAATAATTTAAGATTATTATTATTATCAATATCATTTCTGACATAACATCAGCACTTGTTCTAAAAGCACATAATCACATAGACAAATCGAAAAGAGAAAGCATGCAGTAAACACAGGGACGTCCTGTGTTTTATTATTTGCATTATGAAATTCTCTTTTCTTGTTGGAAAACAATTTCCTAAATCCCGAACCGTATTAATAATAATAGACAATTGGATGAACAAAACCTTATATTAAATCACATATTCTTAAATTATTTATTATTAACATATCTGTTTTGCTTTTTGACCAATAGATTGCAGACATAAAAAGTACATCATTACAGTTAATTAGGGAGCTGAATACCGTAGTAGTTATCTGCAAAATATAATGAGTTAGCTGAATTTATCAGACAAGATTAAAAAAACCTAGGATTATAATGAGACACTATTGGGACTCCTATTTGTAGGACATATTGAATATAGTCCTAATATAAAAAACATATTAAGTCCCTTGCAGTGCAAACATTTTCATATAATGGATGCATCATGTATAAAGCATAAGCATATTATGTTTTTAGATAAAATTAAAACATTTAAAATATTAAAATCACAGATCAACTTTTCAGGGAATCATGGAATGGAAGGAACATTGGAGATCATCTAGTTCAATGTTGTGCTCACTGTAGAAATCCATTATGGTATCATCTTCAAGAGATGACCATCAACCTGTGTTTAAACATACATCTGTTCCATGGTTGAACAGTTCTTACATTAGGTCTGATGTCAGCCACAATTTGCTTCATTGTAATTTGAATCTATTGTTTCTTGGTTTTTTTGAAGAAAAAACCCTGAGCACTTCTACCCCGGTTTTTTTTTTACACAATAGCCATCAAATACTCAAACATACTTATGTTTCCTTGCGATCTTTTCTTCTCCAGGCTAAACTTACCCAGCATCTCCAACTGCACTGCACAATTTTTTCCTTCCAGATCCTTAGCATCTGGACTGTTTTCCTTCGGATATTTTGTGTTCTAACAACCACAGCTGATAAATGTACCACATCATTATTAAAAATTAAAAATATCAATTCAACCCCATATATTCCAATCAACCAACAAACATTTGCAGTGCATGAGACACAAATTGGTAAGATTTAAAATGCTTTTTTAAAAAAATCGAATCATGTATCCAAGTATTCTGCCATTAGTTTTTCAATGCTTTAATTGTTTTTTCTTTTTTTCATTTGTAGTTTGTATTATCTTCCTGGACTTAAATGATTTTCCACTATTAAACTATCATTATTTTCATTATTTTTTCCTAGGCTACTGTGACAGTTTCAACCTTAAATCAACCTGTACACTACCATATTGATGAAGTAAAAATACTGCCATTCATGTCTTACAATTTATTCAAACAAGAAATTGGAAACATATCTTAAGTCAAAGCTGTTGCATTGATAGTCACAGGACAAGAATTTCTCACTGTAGTTTTGATAATTCTATCTACCTCCCTTCCTCCATTCTCCAACACATACAAACATAATAAAATTCTTAATCAAAATAATTAAGAATTATACATATATGTGCATAGGTATACATGCCATCAATTCATGAGTTCTTTTGGATGAATATTTACTTACTTTGAATGATTTGGATTTAGGTTTCTAGAAATGAAGAAAAAAGAAAAGATGACTGCATTACAAGGGCTGTGCAAATCCTTTGAAAGAGATGCTTTGGAACATCAGAAATCCATATGAAACATTTCTCAAATCTTTCACACAGCTATGGTTTTCCCAGGCTGCTTCAGAAACTCCTCCCATGATCATAAAAAACATTTGGCTGCATTAATTTCAAAATGTACTTCCGTATCTTTCAAAGCATTTATTCAGAAGGATTTGCATTGCTGTTTAAATTTCTAATCTAAAGGCTAGTATTGGTTGTGAAATCTGATAGATTAATTTGATATTCTGACATGCTATCAAAGTGAATTAAAAATGGTTGAAGAACTGCAGTGGTGTTTTGAGGTTGATGGTGGATGATCAGCTCTTAATGAAGAACATGCACCAGAATTTTGGCATGACACCTTTATAATATTTGCAATACAATGAGGATGATTGTCTTCAAAACCATTATAAATTGTCTTGCTTTTCTTTCCAGGGCTTGTACTTAACACAAACAACTAATTATGAATGTATTTCTTTTCTTAAAATCAACTGACACTGATGGAATGTGTACAAGTAGTCCTCAACTTACAACAATTCATTTAGTGAGCATTCAAAGTTACAATAGCACTGAAAAAGTAACTGTTTTTCACACTTACAACCTTTGTAGCATCCCCACAAATTCATGTGATCAAAATTCAGATGCTTGGTTCATACTTTTGAAAATTGCTGTGTTCCAAGGTCATGTGATCACCTTTTGTGATCTTTTGACAAGCAAAGTCAAGGGAAAGCCAGATTCACTTAACTACAAATTTGCTAATTTACTAACTATAGTAAGTAAGTAGTTCACTTGACAACTGTAGCAAGGAAGGTTGTAAACTGGGGCAAACTCACTTAACAAATGTATCAATTAATAAGAGTAATTTTGGGTTCAATTGTGGTCATATGTTGAGGACTACCTGTGTTCCTTTTTTTCTCTCTGCAGACTTTCTCCTGTAATAGAGGAAGCTCTGGGAATGAGCATGTGTGTATATGTGTACATGCATGCAAGGAATATAACAGACATACTTTCATTGATGAAGTATGTGATATTCCCCAAATTATTGAGCTACATAATGGTACATATGTCTTCCTGTGTTTTCTTTCTTCTTAATTCTATCTTATTTACTTTCTTTCTGTTTCTCAAAGGCCTTTCACATCTGATGATGAGTGAACAAGGTAAGTCTTTTCTTTCCTGCCTTCTTCAGCAACTAATTAAAGCTTGAATAAACAACCATTTTGGAAAATAATCAAGATGCTATATACATTGTCCAAAATTCTGCATTTGTATCACTCATTTACCAGATTGCCAGACTCTACAAAAAACAATGTTCATAACCCAAAGTCCAATGTATTGGAGTAACGGAATATATACATGTAAAAGCAACATTGAAGGAGAAATGCAAATTCTCTTATATGGAAATGTAACCTTCATGTTTTCAACTCTAATACAGTGACTTTCTAGTCACTGGCCTTCAGAATTAGTCAGTGATTATGTACGTAAGATTCTGATGACAGTTTTCATGGCATGGACCAAGGACCTGGGAGGCAACATTTATAGCTAACAGTCATTCTGAATTTGGGTTGTCTATTGTGATGCATTAATTGAAAGTCACAGAATAGATACATTGGTATTATGCTGATCATAAAGAAATGATACAATTGTTGAAGTATTCCACATCAGATTATGAAAGATTTGGACAGACATGCTGCTGGTAGTTAGGTGACATAATAATAATTAATAATACAAAATACAAAAGCTGCAAATAGAGGTAGAATGATTGTTGCAAAATAAAGCAAAGATAGTGCTAATAGCGATTGGCTCCTATGGTGCAATTTCAAAACATCTGGAGCATCATCAACATTGACAAAATCACCATCAATCAATTGCATACTTGGAACAAAGTATATCTTGCAAATGGTACCTACAACCAGCAAACGGCATCTGTCTATCCCAGATCCTTGGGAAAGACTCAGTATCTATTTGAGTATACAGTATGTGCCAAATCCAGTCTATAAACATCTGGCTGACTATGTGACCAACCATAATAATAATTGGGCATGTATCTTCATCTCATCAAGAATCAGGCCAGGAACTAAGGAGCTGGAATAAAAAATATTAAGATGTGTAAATATATAATGTATAAAATTCAGAATGAAATTCCAGTGTTCTACTTTAGCAACATTGGAACAAATAGAAACATGTCATATGGCAGGTTATCCATATTTTGATAGATGGGCACAGTTTGGGAGCTGATAGCCCCCTTTACATTGTTATTGTTAGCTCCAGCCAGAGAATGACGATACCCTTTTAAAAATAGTGAGTCTGGAAAGAAAAAGGCAGGATGAAATCAGGGTGACCCAAATGTCTGATTCTAGATCCTTTGCCATAAGATACATTTGTACAGTATTCTTCTATAAGTCAAACAATCATTTTAATAGTGAAGAAGTGTATACTTCTACTTGATACCATAGCAAGAAATGAAAAGAAGTGACTTTACAGCACAGCTAGTTTGGAATATTGATGAATGGTGCTGGCCAGTAGGACATATTGCATACATGGTGCAATTAAGCCAGCACTTTTTAAACCTGGGTTTGTTAAATGAGCATAGTAGCATGGTTTTTATGTTAAACTAAAGTGGACAGATATCTTATTTTGCTAAGCAAAAATAACAGTTATGCATAAGCCAAACTTACTTGGTTTTTTTTTAGTTGGTAAGCTGAAAGATGCAGTCCATTCAATTTAAAGACAATCTTGAGTCTTTAGACTAGTCCTGAAATTTCTTTCATTTCTCTTTCTTAACCTTACTTTTTCAGCTAATTCTTTCTCTAAATTTATCGAAATTATATAGTGTGTAACATGTCTCTGTGTAAATAACTGTATTTTCAAATACATATTATATACAGTGGGAATAGAATATAAAATTCAGTGTGTCTTTATACATCCAGTACAACTACGCAAGCTATTCATCCTACACCATTGTGGGTAGGTGGAAAATATATTTCCACGGAATACTGTTCTCTTTTTCTTTGTTTTGATCTTGTTTTCTTTATGGTCTGTTTGATGTGTTATAGTCAATCCAGTGTGCTGGATTTTTAACATGCTTCTATAACGAGAGCTTGGCTTTTCTCCATATAAAATTGGAGTTAAAGAATTAAAGATTATAGTTTAATCTGCACTGTGTGTAGTTTGTGATTTTTCTTTTTTTTTGTTTTAATATGTGTGCTTTTGAGTATTGTTTCTTTTGTGCTGTGTCCATTGGTTTACGTTCAAGTGATGTGCAGTGTGATCTAATTTTTTTTGTTTTTTTTTTATTGTGTCTTTCTTTCTGTTCTTTTCTCTTGCCTTCTCTCTGATGGACACTTCTCCGTACCTGTGCTTATGTGGACATACAACTTCATACCATATAGGTAGAAGTAAAGGTATAGATAATTTTCCTTTGAAAATAATGTTATTCATATATATGTAAAATGTTCAGATGTTACTTCTAAATGAATTTGTAGTCCATACAAATGCGTTCATTTAAAAAAAGCAACAGTACCTTTCTTGCTGTTTGTAAGAAATACAGCCTATAATTTATAGATGAACCCTTGCCATATGGCATTTGGCAATGGAAAGAAAAGAAAGAAATTGTAGAACTTTTTGCAGAGAAGAAGAGATATGTATCAGCTTCAGCTAAGTCACCAGTGTGTGAGCACTTTGATATATAATACTTACTATGGAACTTCTCATCTTTACTGTAACAACAATAAGGCAGTCTACAGTAGGCAGTTTACTAGACAGTCAGCTTACTCAATGAAAGTGTTAGGCAGACAGCCAGGATCTGTCTTGTATAACAAACCTATGCGATTGTGCTTAAATATGCTGTAGGTTAACCGTGAGACCATCTTGGCTCAAGAGATGCTCACTTTATTGGATAACGATGTACAAATCTATAATTAGTTACATATAATGTCTATAAAAAAAAGAGATGCAGAAATTGCCATAAAATTAAAATGAAAGGAAAGAAACTGTACAATGAGATGCAAATAATTGTTCATACCGGGAATGCATGTAAGAATTTATGTTGCATGAATCTAGTGGAAATACTGACTCTACACAATGCAAACATGTTTTCTTGAATGCCTGTCTCCCTCAAGCACATCAAGTGAGGTATGAAGGTTTAATTTTCCTTTCAGCAACTTACGTACATTACAGTACCAAAAGTATAAACAGTTCAAACTATTCAATCAATATTCAAATTAATTTAAATCCAAGGGGTTTGTTGATTTTTCAACATTTGTTGCCAAATAAGCTATTTGGAAATGCAGTATGTTTTGCTGGTACAATGTATGGAATTCAGTGACTATAAGGCGCAAATCAAAATTTGAACTGACCCATGAGAGATATTCTCTTTGGAGCATAAAGTATATGTTGTTTCTGTTCGGCACAAATGTCAAAGAATGTGGTTGTTCCACATATAATTATGAATACTTTCCCAGGGTTCTGTTATCTTTGTTGAATGCCAGTATTTCAAGCATGTTCATAAAAAAAAAAGGAAATGGTCTCATGCTCAATTTACAAAAATCTGTTGCTGCAAAGGTAAGTGTGCAAAGAAGACACATACTTCCTATCCAGGACAACACATTTATTGGCTCTTCTAAGGCACCTGGACTCATTTACAACTGTTTTTCAATAATTTTAAATTGTATTGCTTAAATTCTAATGATATGATGCCAATAATCAATGATTTAAGCTGTTGTAATTTTGTCTCAAGTTGACAAATACATAAGGTAGGAGAAATTATTAGAAAATACGTAGAATGTACAGAAAAAATGTTCCCCTTTACTCCCTTCCCTTCTTAATCGTCCTCAGAAGTACCAGCCCTTATTTATATAATGGTAGCAGATAAGTGACAGGAACATAGTTAATGATGGCAGAAGCTAAAAAATAAAGGGAAAGAAAGTAGGTGTCTTTGTGAAGTTCTAGATCATATAAGTCTCTATAGACCATATAAAAATGAATAAACAGCCAAATAGAGTCCTAGGTGATTTTTTTTAAAAAAATATTTATTTGATTTACATGATTCTGGACAATTTACAATAAAATAAATAAAACATATACAATACAAAGAATCAAAGCATAAAACTCAAGCACTGGGAATCATAAAAAAGCACCATTAATAAGATGTTAATAGGCTCTGAAGTTGCAATGAAGTAGCAGGATTTGGGGTGGGGGAAAGGAATAAATGGAATTAAATAAGCCTTAAGTAGAGTCTATTTTATGCCCTCCTCCATAGATGATGGCAAACATTAGACCAGAAGTAATAGGGTTCAAGTTTACAATTGTGCTTGAGTGAATGTGTAGACAAAATTTGCCATTTAATTTGTTGTCTGGACAGCCTTTATTTAAAGAAACAATAACTGACATTCCTGTTATATTTCAGTATAGATGTTTCCATTTTTTGTCTATTTTAATGATCACTCTTATCTTTGGCTGCCTGTTAGCTTCGGTTCCCTTTTTCACCCTGTAGTCTGCTTCTGATTCCTCTGGGAGACTCATGTACAGTAAATTGTGGGAATGTTTAAATATAAACAGAGCTGTTGTTCCCTTGAGGAAATAATAATGATTTCTCTTCGAGCAGGTAGCATTTAATAGTCGAAGACAAGAAGCCTCTGTGGAAAACTGGTGTGGCATAATGGAAGTCCCCAGTTCATAAATGCACTAGATAGTCTACATTCTTTTAGTCTTAAAACCAGGATAGTAAATAAAAGCATAAAAATAATGTTGCTATTGAGTAGAGAATAGTGGTGTTCAGGTGCATGCATTCACCTCAGTTGGGAATGGTTGATGTTCCATATACAGTATTTAGGATATGAGATAGTTTAGTATTTCTCAACATTGGCCACTTGAAGATGCCTGGACTTCAACCCCTAGAATTCTGGGAGTTGATGTCCAGGCATCTTCAAATGGTCAAGGTTGAGAAAAATTGAGAGAGGTGACTCAAAGGTAGAGTTTTTCCACAATGGCTCTCACTCCTTGGAGAAATTTCTCTTGCTTTGATGAAAGACTCTGGAAATATTGAGGAGGAGCAAGACCATTACTGAAGGAATCAGGGTTGTTATAGAAAATATTTGTGAGTCCTGGGGACAAGGAAAAATATAAAAGAGACTTAAAGTAACTCTGGCTTAATTATTCTAGATATAAGATGAAATGGAGTACTGCTTTGAGAGTTCAAGATTCTATTACATTATCCTACTACTAATAAAGTTCTTTCTAGAAATCCAAGTGTTTCTTGTTTCCTGAGTTTGCCTGCTTGACACCTCCAGAGGCCCAATTTGCATCTGCAATTATGTATATACAGTAAGAGGGCTAAAATAATAGTCTCTTGCACATTTTTAAAGTTTGGATTCATGCCAAATACTATCATACCTTGTATTATTGGATTGTTTTAATATTATTATTGTAATTTTCATTTTATGGATTTATAATTATAAATTTTAGGTTTTATGGATTACTTTTATTATAAACCACTGTGAGCTATTTATAATCAGTAGTTTGCTTAATTAATGATTTATATTTTTGTCATGGAAGTAGTTTGCCTTCCCATGCTTGCTCAGGAATTTCTAAACAGCCACTATATAGTTTCTTATATGGACTAGGTTGTGCCCTCTAGTTGAGATCTTAATAAATAGAAAATTAATGTAAATTTTGTCAAATTATTTTTTCATCTAGTTCTGTGTTGTCTATTTTCACCTGTCATATCTATCTCAAGCACTTTGTGTCATAATGGAAGAACAGATCATGATAAGTAGATCTTCCAAGACTGTATCCTTAAATATCTCCCTGCACAACATGTCTATAATTAGCAAGTTATAGAGATATCATTATTGTGGGTTTTAGTATACTGATATATATGTCATTATACTTACAAAGTGCTATGTAAATAAGTTAATTAATATGGAATTCAAAGATAATGAGACCTTATGGAAACTTTTCAAGGATGAATTGAAAATCAAGTGATCTTATTGATTTCACTCAGAGCTAAGCAAATCTATTTTTTCTGAGTTATATTCTTTCATGCCAGTACTGCAGACATTACTGTAACATGGTATGCAGGTATTCACATTATTGAATGCAAAATGCTTGTGCAAAACCTCAAGTTCACAATTACCTAGGGTAACATAAATAAAGATTCCATTTTCCATTCTTTATGAATTACTATGATCCTAATTTGTTTAGGACAAAAATCCACAATTCAGGTACAGTTGTCACAAGAAGAAATGGTTTTGTGGTTTGTCTTTTAAAGAAAGAAGATATATTTACTAGAATGCTTTGTTTTCTGGCTTACTAAGCCATTTTAAATTGTCGTTTTAAATTATTTTATTGTTTTAATTTATGAGAATTTCAAATACTATTTTTTCATTTATGAATACACACACACACATACACATGTGTGTTTATGTGCATTTAACTTTTCCATTCCTCTCTGCTGATGGTAGAACATTTGTCAAATCCTTTAAGGCATACAGAAAATATGAATTCTTTTTGTCTTTGTAGTTTGAAGGTTGCTTCATCTTTTATCAGGTATGGTAGATAGATGCATCTACAATTATGGGACAGAATGCAGCTAACATACAGTATATATTACAAAGATTCACTCATTAAGAAAATTAGAAGGAAATCTAGACACAATATAAATAGCTACTGTATGAAGAAGAGAAATAATGAAATAATTTGGGCCTAGAGTCTATTCAGATAATTACTATGATGTTGAAACAGATGTGGCTGTTAGACCAGGTGTGCACTCAGAAGGTAATGGAAAAGCAAGAAACCTCTGAGAATGAAGCCAAGACAGGGAGTATTGGCAAGATCTGAAACAAAGATCTAGGGATCTCTTTGGCTGATGGAAAAATGTAGCATTTGGAGAATAAGACTGATATCAGTGAGGATATCTGATGCCCACATTTCTCTAACTCCTTTGTGAGCTACACATGGACATTCCCTAAATTGATGCCTACATTATAATCAGGTACATTGTCCTCATGTAAGATTGCCTCTTTTTACTAATCTATAATATTTCTGCCAGGTACAATGGAATAATCTCTTAGTCTTTTCATTTAATGTTATGTACTAAACCACTAACCATTGCCCTTCTGGCCATGAAAATACAATCAATATTTATTCGGTCTATGACTAACACAATTTAAAAGAACCAAAACATAATGAAACACATAAATACAATAATATACTAACAACTAGCCAAATAAATCACATAGCATAACAGTCATTCCTCTATTACTGTTAATACAATTGTTACAAAGGTGAAATAAACCTAAAACTTTAAAACTTCTAAAATAAAAACTCTATATCCTCTAACAATGTATTAGTTAAGATAATAGAACAAAGGTAATTATATGTTTAACAAATTATATTTTGCTTCAATATAGCAACACAAAATTTAGCTATTGCACATGCCCATGCAAGTACAGTTGCACAATTTCAAATATTGGGCAGGGGGGAGATTCTATATCCACCTGTTATATTAATTTTGGGATTTTAATATGCTTATGGTCTTTCCCACAAAGTTTGGTGGATATTCAAAATGTCTTTAAGATGCTGGTATTTCTTTTAGTGCCACTAATATCTATTTAACCTTTCCTAAACTACTTTCCCTTGCTAATTTTATGCTCTGTTCTGTTGTGTATATCATCTTTTTTTCAGCTTCAGACTATTTTCTTGTTGCTTTAACATTAGATGAAAGATTTTTAAGCAGAGCTCATAGGGTGTTTCTTAAATCCTGCTGGGAGTGAGGTGGACTACATATGTAATCATCAATCAATCAATCAATCCCTTATCTTAAGCTTAACTGGAGTATCCTTTGCACCTGCAGCTTTTCCATATTATAACTGCAAGAGTTTCTGATTTCTGTTTGTTGGATAAAGCCATGTGGCCAATGATACAGACTTCCTAATATCACAGTATTTCCTTTGGCCTCTTTTGCTCACATATTGACAACTTATCTTGTTCCCTAGATCCACTCTAAAGCCCAATGCTAGAGGGTGGGAAAAGAGGCAGAAATTTTCCTTGGGTCACAACCCAATCTTATGTTACATGCATATTATTTTCTGAAAAAAGAAATGAAACTTGCTCAGTTGCCTTTGACCTATAGAAAAAAGTGTACATTTGTTAGAGATGTCTTTTTATAAGTTTGCATGTAAAATGTCATTAAAAGGTACAAAGAGAAGAGAAAGCTGTAGCATTATGTTCAAGTGCATGACAGACAGACAGACAGACTGGGAAGGAATTTTCTTAGACTAAGTTGGATTTATGTTACTGAAATTTATGTTCAGCTATCAAAGCAAGGTAAATAATGCTGAAGGAAAGGCGGCCAGGGTAAATTCACTGATCTCTTTTTATATGCTTAATACAATCTAAATAAAAAGCTGTATCTCTTTCTACTAATACCACTGGGATTTAAAAGTCTTGTGAATATGATTAGCTTCATAGCCAAGAGTTTACACAAATATTTAAGCAAACTATCAGTAACTAATAATTAAAAGAATGTGCTGCAATAGTGTCTAATTATAAAGAGAAATAGCTCTGTTACATCTGCAATACTAGCTTCAACTAAAATGGTTAAGGTGTTGCTTTGTAATTTCCACTAGGTATTATAGCTTTTATTTACTTGAAACTTCTTTTTGAAGTGTGTGTCTTTCTAAAAGATAAAAACATTTTGCTCTACTATCATTGAAATGCATAAAATGGAGGCGGGCTGTGAAGGCTAGTTAAGAATTGGCACATAAACAGCATCTTATACCCAGAGGTGAAATTCAGCAGGTTCTAGCAGTTTCGCTAGAACCGGTAGTAAATTTTCTAAGCAGTTTGGAGAACCGGTTGTTAGAAGAAATCTCATTTTGTTTTTTTTCCACTTTACAGGGTTAATCCTATAAGGAAGGAAGGAAAAAAACATTCCGGTCTTGTTTCTAGCCTAATCTTTATTGCCCTGCTTATAGAAATTGCCCATGCAGACACATGACCCTCCCAGCCACACCCACCAGGCCACACCCACAGAACCAGTAGTAAAAATATTTGAATTCCACCACTGCTTATACCCCAACAACTATGAAATATCTTGTAGTAAGCTCTGATTATTAGAAAACTGGTTAGTTTCCTATGTGTGTCTATAAAAGTTAGTTGGATGTATTCAGTCTGAAGTTGAACTGATACTCCATATCCATGTGTGAATTGAAATGCAGCTGTTCTTTAGATTTTGCTGTGATGCAGTTTTCAATCTGAATAACTGTTATTTAAAATAAGCAATTAACATAGAAAAGAGAGGAAATTGATGTATAAATGAACATTTCTTATGAGAAATCATCATGGATTAGAAGCCATGTGATCTTTTTCTCCTGCATTAGATGAAATGTCAGCTCAAAGCCATGCTCCAGATATGGGAAAGAATGTGTGGGAGAATTGATCTTTCATCCATCTATATCTGGGTTGATGACAGGCTGAGAAAGACAGATGATGCTACTGTGGGGAAATGTAGGTTTTGGGGGCAATAATGAAGTCAGTCTTGTATAAAAGGAAGCAAGAGAATTTTAGAGATCAGAAGGTTGAATGTAGGAATGAAAGAGATAGACAATGCTCAGAGTTTGACTTTAGACAAAGAATATTCTGAATATTTATGTATTATCTGTATATGTGCAGGGGTGTATGCGTGTATGTATGTATATGATTGGATGAAAGGAGTTCCCTTTGTACCCTTCTTTCTTAGTAATGGAATAAGTCACTTCTCTTCACATACGGTACTGGCAGCGACCTTTTCCAAGTTCGAAGAAGAGCCTTTGGTTACTTACTGTCCATTTGAGAGGATCCCATGCTACAAACCAGCCAGTGAATGTTGGAGGTTCGTTGCCTTGTTTCACAATCACAATTGGGGTATCAGGGTCCCGGCTGCCTGGATGAGTTCGCAGGAATTCTTGCGCAGTGACAGCTGCTGCTTCTTTCTCAGTCTCGTTTGCATCTTTACCAATCCAGAAGTAAACCTGTGGGGGAGGGGAGGAAATGCCTCTGATCATGAAAAACAATTTGTAGCTTGGACCGCTGTTCCAGGATTAGAATTACAGTGCTGAAAATGAATCCAGGTGTGAGGAATAAGCACACATGCAAGCATAAAAATCGGGTCAGAATTACATAGAATTAAAGCTGTAAAGACAACCCCATAAAAGAGGATTTTTTTAAAAATCAGCTAAATCCATTAATAAACGTATCTGAACAATCCAAAAACTCTTTATTAGAACCTAGTAAGGGTGATTTTCAAAACAACTCTTTCATCCCATCTCCAAATTTCCATCTGCCTCTTCTCTGAGCAAGAATGTACATCATTTGAGGAATTAAGTTGAATTAAGTTGGAATCTGGCAACACTAAATATAACACATTTAACAAATTAGTAGCAAAAGTGTATATAATTGGTGGCTTTCTGGTGTTAATTAAAAAGTATTAAAGTCTTCCAACAAACATATTGGCTGAAAATATGTTTGTTACAAATTGGAGGGCAGCTTACATTAATTGAGAATATGGTAATAAAGGATATTTGTGTCAATGGACAAAATAATTAAATAATGAAAGTGTTTGAAATGGAAGCAGGAAAGTAGGAAAAACCACTACCATTACTTCCTTCAAGAGAGTCAGAAATACTAGCTCTATCTGCCTCTTCCCCTCCTTCAGGTACATAGAGAAAATTTATGCCATGAAAATAGATATAAATTTAGGGGCCGGTGGGATCAGGATTCTGAAGCAATGAAATATATATGGATAAAACAGTTCTTCCTATTAGACATTCACCCTCCATAAATACAAACTTACTTTAATAGGTCAAAGTAAGACTTAAGGATTCCTGACAGGATTTGTTTTATAAATGGTTGGGTGACAGAGGTAAATATTAGGAGTTAGAAAAGTATTACTATAAAAGCAAATTGATCCAGACAATACGCTGTTCTCTAAGCAGATACGTATATAACATTGAAAATACATAAATAAATTGATATAAAAAAGAATTAAAGATTCCCACTTGTGTTTATCTTCTGGTGAATGAATAAAACATCACATACATTCACAAAAATACACAAACACTGCTGGCCAGTGAATCCTAGCTCTGGCAATTATAGATAAGGGATTCATTTTTGTGGCTTCACCTGTCAGGTAACTCTGCACAATTTAACAAATGATTCTTGCAACCAGTTCTACAAAGAAGAAAATGTATGATCTATTACTGAAAAAGATCTTTGGTTCATATATTCCATTCGAGGGAATGTTAGAAATGGTCTGCAGACTCACATACTTAAGAGTTGTGATTTTTTTCCCCCTGTTAGATTGGCAATTGAGTGCTTTCTATTTTTATTTTTGGATTCATTTTTCTGTGTACAGGTTGGCATAAAGATAAGGCAATGATACTATGGCTTTTTTATTGGCTTTTACGTAAGTTTTGAAGAAGAGTGCCCTGGTTTCATTTGAAACAGATATATTTTGCCACTTCTATGACAGAGATAGCAATCTTTTTTGCAAAACCCAACTACTCTTGTCAAAGATGATGTGTGTTAGGCCTATTAAGAGACTACACTTATTTTACTACATGTTGCCATGGAAAATTGTGCCTCTGTGATCTGGCAACTAGCAACTGAATTTCAATTGTGACAATCATTGCAGGATCTAGAAAAGGAGAAATGAGTGAGTTGGCTGCAGGTATTCTATGAGGTGGAAAAAACCAGAAAGGGAATTAGTGTTGAGTACCAGTGAATAATTCCAATAACCATTCTCTTCCTAAGTTACTAATTTGTGATCATGGAGAGAAAAAACCCCCCAGTTATGAGATAGAAGTGAGAACTGTGAAAAAAAAGGCAGAAGTGATGAAGGGTGTGAGGAAGAGGAGATATTCTGTTCTGAAAGTTCTTTGAGAATATAGCACAGTCAACTGCAGACTATATTAGTAATCAGATCAGATGGGATGTGGGTGGGCATGCAAATTGCTCTATAATAGGAGGCTCCTTTGATTCAATTATTTCAGAAAGAAAGATAAATCACTGGATAAATGTCTTCCTCTCTCTCTCTTGCGTCTTCCAAGTTCATACCCACCTGGTCCCAAGCATCCAGCAAAAACACATCATCTTGTTCTAGATCATCCTGAGTAAAATTGGTGATTTCCGTGGCAAGGAACTTGCCGGTCTTATTGGAACACTCAAAGAGCCGAGGCGTGATCAAAATAGTTTCTTCTTGCAATCTGCGTAAAACAGATAAGCAATTTGAGGTGCTGCCAGAACAACCTTCTGGCAAATATGGGAAAATTATGATACAGTAAAGGATTTCCCCACTCAGGAGCCCTGAAATGGATGCTGTCTACTCTAGAGCAAAGAGGTGGCAGGGCAGAAAATGATTAAGAGTTGTTGCTTAAACTCTTCCTATTCAACCATAATCACAGCCCCAGTTTTCATGAACGAAACAATGTTTATCAAATCGCTCCTTGAATTCTACAAATGGACTACAGCCCATGGGTCACTTCTTCACTACTCCTGTTCCCCTGCTTCCCTTTTTGAATTCCAACAGAACTGCCTGACATCAACAAGACATTAGCTAAAAACCCAACTGGGTCTCAAGAGCCCAAAACATGGCACTTGTTCAGCTGGCTTTGAAGGTGTTTTATTTAAACAGACTCTGTAGACGTAAGCCCCAAAACTACTAGTGTTCTGGAGTTCTGACTGAAGATGAAATATGTGGCTGTTGTATCCAATTCTGGCTTTATCACTACGAAAGACTATTCAACCCTTTATTGTCAACTGACTATGGCTTGGCTACGGAAGTTCAGAGACAGATGTAGTTAAATAGAAGTTTAAAGGTGGGGATAGGCTCAATGGTGGCCTTTTAGGTGTAGAACTAAAACTCCCAGCACCACATGAATCCCACAGGTTAGAAGAGTTGGAAATTGTAGTGATAGGCCAGACTTTCAGCTATCTTTGATGTAGCCTGAGCAAATAGTAGTAGCAATAACACTTGGACTTATATACCACTCCATAGTGATTTTACCGCACTCTCTGGGCAGCTTACAGCATCAGCATATTGTTCCCAAAAATCTTGGTCCTCATTTTACTGATCTTGAAAGGACTGAAGGCTGAGTCAACCTTGAGCTGGTCAGGATTGAACTCCTGGCAGTCTACAAAGTTGGCCTGCAGTACTATATTCTAACCACTGAGCCAGCACTGTAAATGTTGTTTGTATAGCCCTAGAGCAGATTGGTCATTCCCTCTTCCCCTTTACAGATCATCTTCTCCAGATGCTTGGAAGATGTTACCTTTTGTTGCTGGCATACGGAGACTTTCCACCTAGTGCAACCCAGAATGCTGCAGGCTCCTGGCCTTCTGCTACTACAACTTTCTCCGTCCTGGAGATCAGGTCGGAAACACTCTTGGCCATCTCTCGCTCATCCCCACTGCAGCCCTGTGGAAGGAATTGATGAAGTAAATTGTGAAAATGATCAGGAAAGATCTGAACTGTGCTACTTTTTAAACCACACCTTGCCTGTTTCTATCCTGCTTGAGACTTAGATGCCAGTTATGGTCTCCCTCCTCTTAGCAAGAAACTATGGTCCTTAGGAATTACTACCCATCCACTTACCACTTACTTAGTCCTTGGCTGACACATGTCCTTGTTTATTAAATGCTACTGTCTTGCATGCAATGCTAAAATTAGGGCTTAGGTGCTTATATCTAATGTATGAGCTTCCCCATCATGGTACAGTACTTACCTTACCATACCAGAGGTAACAGCAACTCTGGGTTTTAAGAATGAAGACATCATTGGAATTGAGGGCGGAGGCCCTGGGAGCCACCTCCAAAGCCTTGGTGTTGTATTCATTAGTCCCATGAACTTGGAAAAGACGGGTGGGAGGTTCTGGTTCTGTATTACCAGCTCGGGAAGTACCACCCTGGGGAAGAAGGAAGAAAAAAACCCTAAATGTGGAGCTGAAACCTAAATACAGCTGAGTACTGTACCTTCTACTTACCAATATCCCAAGTTTACCCTGTTCATCTCTCCTTTTTTTTTCAGAACAGAAAATGTGTTAAGGAGTAAAAAACCATCCCTTTGACAGAAATATGTTAGTAAATAAATTTGAAAATTGATGTCTGGAAACATTCCTTCCTTCCTTCCTTCCTT